>JAKTSW010000183.1:0-14335 GCA_030580435.1 Babjevia anomala
AGAGTAGCTTCCTACATCAGTTTATTTTGGCCAATCCTTTAAAGAAAAAATTTAACAAACTGATGGAGCTTGCCAACAAAAAAAAGAAACGACTATGACATGGAGATTGTAAATTATGCCTTCAGAAATGAATCTTATATTCTTCCTCATCAAATATACAACTTACTCTCAGAAGAGAGGCGACGTAAGCAGAATGAACTTTAAAATTGTATAGACTCATGAGGTTTTGTGCTTGGATAGGGATGTGCTTTTCATTCTTTGTAAGCCTCAGTCACAAATGTGAGCGCCAATTTCTCGTTACAATGAAGAGAAAATCGATATGGATACCAATAAGAATGGAAAATAGGAGATATGACATTGTTATCTGTTCTCGACAGTGCGGTTTGGAAATGAGAAGTATATCAAAGGCCCTTAAGGCTTCGTCTTTAATTAGGCTGTGCTCTGATTCGGGTATTTATTTAGATTCTCTTGCAGGATTTCGATGCGCATTAAGCAAGTAGCAGTGCTTGTATTATTAAGAATGTATGCCATGTTGACTGAAATTTTGGGACGGGTCATAGCATTTACAATTGACGACATCTCTATTCAGAGTCCGTTAAAGACAGTGACCATGGTCTCATTTCATTGACTATCACAAGTTGTATAATATCGTTTATCAATCCGTACATTGAAGACCCAGCGAAGGTAACTTGCAAGCGAAAGTAGTATCAATACATGCTCCCTTGGATTTCTTTGGTTTTTTGTTTTTTGTTTCTTTTACCCGAAATCAATAGCTTTTCAATTGGATAAGTTGATGAATTATTCCACGCTCGAGTGCCTATTAGGAAATGGTAACCTGTAGAGGTAAAGGTCGTGCGATTAAAGTAATTGAGGAAACACGCAGCTAATCAAGAATCAGCTAATGTTAATAAGCACTGTTCATTAAAACTGGAAGAATTTCAGCTAGAAGTATGACGTAAGCACCTGAGATTCAATTTACTCGTAGTAATTCCACGAATTACATTCAATTAAGTGCTTCGCTGTTCTACCTCCATCCATTCGTTCCCGCACATTTACCCCGCACCGAAAACAAGTTTTTTGATATTGCATGTTCACCGACAGATTTTAATCGCAGATTATTTTTGAGAAAACTAACAACTCATTTGAGCAATTCGAAATTCGAAAAATGGAAATGCAAACTTCTCAGTATGGGGGTGATTCCTCTATTGACCAAATTCCGGCCATTTTTGAAGCCGCAGCGAAGTGGCAATCAGATAGTCAAGATTTAGCACAACGTCTAATTGCTTATTTTGAAACTTTAGGAGGACGAGGTGCTTTGAATTGGGGTTCCGAATTTTTATTCTTTTATAACGCTCCATTAAGTGAAGTGATAGATGTTGTGGTTGACAACTCGGCTCCGATACGCCTCCAACAGATCGAAGGTTCAACTTGTCATTTTACAGTTCAAACACTTCAAGCAGGGAAAACGCATAACTATAAATACATTATTAATGGATTGCCAAAAAAGATTGGGAACGGTTTGACTGTTGTTGGTTTCAATTATGACAGCCATCCAAATCCTAATGTTCCAAAGGGTACATTATCTCAGAAATTTGTCTTTTCAAGTTCTGTTTATCCGGAAACTACACATACTTACTGGATTTATATGAGTGCTGGTGTCGATTTAAGCCAACCTGCTCCTTTTATGATTTGGTTTGATGGGCAAAATATGCTCGGTTCCAACGGTTTATCGAATTATCGTTTACAGACAGTGACCGATAATTTAGTTCACAGAGGCAAAATTCCTCCTATGATCCATATATTAACCCATCCTGGAGCTGGTGTAAAGCCATTAAAACTTCAATTTCCTGGACAAGAGCTGGCTCACCTTTACAGAAGTGTGCAATATGACAGTGTGGATGGTGACTTAAATAAGTTTCTTGAAACTGAGTTACTACCTAGAGTAGAAAAAATTGTCAAACTTAGAGCTGATGCTTACTCAAGGGCAATTGTTGGCACTTCTTCTGGTGGTATAGCCGCATTTAAGGTTGTTTGGAACAATCCTGAGTTTGCTTCAAGAATTCACATCAATGTGCCAAGCTTGGTAGGTCTTCAATGGGAAGAAGGATCCGATAAACCGAGTGGATGGATGTTCTCTCAAATTGTTAGGAAAAATGAACGAAAAAATTTACGGGTTTGGATTACAGGCTCCACGAACGACATCACGGTAGATGCAAATGGCAGAGGTGATGTTGGAGGAGCTGGAGACTGGCCTTTGGCTACTCTAAGTATTCTTCAGGCAATCAAATATAGATATTACGATCTCCGATACCGATTCGGCGTCGGATATCACGGCTCGTCTGATCTAGCTTTAAATCTCCCAGAATCCCTGACCTGGATGTGGAGAGATTATGACTCCAAAAAAACTTATCAATTATACGAACCTGATGAATTTTCGAAAGGTCAACCCATGCTTCGTTTTGGGATTGTGAATGAAGTTTCGAATAATTTTTTCACCGAAAATTAAGTCCAAAAAAAAAAAAAAAATCGTCCTGCACATTGCTTATGGTAGTTCGCAGCATTCTATATATCTATTTCTAACAATGCAGGCCGTATTGGGCCGAGTTCTTGCGGCTATGATAGCAGTAGATGTAGAAAATGCCAAGCGAATTATATCATAAGAGGCATGAGTGTGGAAAAAGAGATTTATGAGAGCGATGTCGCCTTGATATTTGTAAGCAAATATTGAGGATTGATATAAGTTGATGAAGGATGAATGGGAGGATTTTTTTTAAGGTGACAATTGTGTATTTGATGATTCGGGTGATATAATATTTAAGAATTTATGCTCTGTATGTATTTATGTACAATTAATCATATAGGTTGATTCGAAGCTCATTGATAAAGTCGCATTCATAAAGTCGCATTCATAAGATCATTATATTATACTTCTATTCAAAATCTTGTTTCTCGAAAATATACAAAATTAAAGATAATTTAAATTGGTGGAATATAATTTAGTTTATTTCAACAAACAAGATCTGCATTGCAGCAAGAAACGTCAGTCGTGGCGTATTCATATGTGATGCGTAATTATATGTATTATTTGACCTTCCCTACTGATTTCTTCAAAAACACCACTAATATGCGTCCTAAAAGCCAAAACGCGACTGGAAAAGAAACTCGAGTCCTTGAAGCGCTAGCTGGCATTAAATATGGCAAGTATAAGTCAGGCCACGCGGCTGCACGAGAGCTGAAAGTTAACGTGTCAACTGTGTATCGTCGACTCAAGGGCCAC
Source organism: Babjevia anomala (assembly GCA_030580435.1). Lineage (NCBI taxonomy): Eukaryota > Fungi > Ascomycota > Lipomycetes > Lipomycetales > Lipomycetaceae > Babjevia > Babjevia anomala. The sequence goes on from JAKTSW010000183.1 coordinate 3,278, forward strand.
TCCTCTCGCTCTACTGCTCGAGTTAAGCAACAATTACTCTCAGAAGCACAAGAAAATACGCTTCTGAAGTGGATTACATAGCTTACAGGGGGTGGCTACCCTATCACTTATCCGTTGTTGCGTGACATTGCATCTAAAATTAAGAGTCGAGGCGTCGCGTCCGCGTTCACAACAAACTCGGTCCTAAAGGCAAGCCAATTTGAAGAGATTGGGTTCCACGTTTTATACAACGCCATCCGCAAATTAAATCAGTTGTAGGCAGTCGAATAGAAGCTAGTAGAATGAACGGTGCAACAAAAAAGGCCTTGAACGAGTGGTTTGACGCGGTCAAAGATACTATTGACCAGTTTGATATCGATATCGCGAACATTTACAACATGGACAAGAGACAGGATTTGCTATTGGATCTATGGATTCTACAAGATTGATTATAGATTCGACCGTTAGAACGAAGTGGCAGGCAAATCCGGGTCGCCAGGAGTGGGTCACCATAGTCGAATGTATCTGCGCCGATCGAACAAGCATCCTAGCTTTTGTCATCTCTAAAGGCGTAAATTACGCGTCAGATTGGATTCCTCGATCCCTTCAAGAGAATTGGCATTTTTCAGCAAATAAAAAGGATGGACAAGTAATGCTCATGGTTATGAATGGTTGGCACGAGTTTTTGATCCTCAGACGGGGGACAAGGCAAATGGCAAAACGCGTCTTCTAATTTGCGATGGACATGGTAGCCATATAGGTGGCAGTTTCATTGCATATTGCATGCAGAAAAATATTCAGCTTCTTGTACTCCCTCCTCATGCTCCAACCCCTTGATGTTGCAATTTTTGGACCGTTGAAGAAGGCGTTAACAAAGGCATTATCACCGTTTCACGAAGCGCAACTGGCACGAATACAAAAGGCTGAATGGCTGGAGGCATATATCCAAGCAAGAGAATCGAGCTTTTCAGTTAATAATATTGCGTCAGCGTGGGGAGGGGCGGGATTGATTCCCTTGAATAGAAAAAAAGTACTTCGGTATCTGCCAGTTGAAGCAACAGATAATCCGCCAGCTTTATCAGCAGTGCAAACGCCACCTATGTCGCCCACCAAAGCGACTTTCCAAAAAATTTTTCTAAATGGCTCTTCTCCAGAGCTTGGAGCACTTCAGAAGGCTACTCACGCGTTGCAGGAGGACATACAGGTGTTTTCAACACCTGTTCGATCATTCGTTCGCGAAATAGCTTCTCGAGCGAGCGGAAGTCTACGCGTCGAATAATCCTTGAACATGAGATTGAAAATCTTCGCAGTATACTTAATAAAAGAAGAGTCTTAGATAAAGGAAAACGAGCTATTTTGAAGAATAAATTCAGGTATACTGTCGAAGAATTACGCGATGGAGTATTGCGAGCAGAAAAGGAGACTCAAGAGCGAACAACTAAAAGGGTCCAGAAACATCACAATCATCCGGAGAAAGTGCCAGAAAATCATACAGACGATGGGTATAGGTCTGCTGAAGAAGTTGACAGCCCAATAAAAGATTGTGTCATAGTTTCTGTTCAGTTATTATATTAATATGGAGGTGTCAAAAAATACATATAATTACGCCTTTCATATGAATACTCCACGACTGACGCATCTTCACTCGTAATATTGTATAGTACATTACTTTTCCAAACTTTTAAATAAGAGAAACAAATTTAATACCAGACAGGATCTGGAGAGTCTCTGGTGTATCATCTCGGAATTCATCAGTGATAAGATGCTCAAAAGTTGAAGACCAGGCGGTTCTTTGAGTAAGGTTTTCGAGATCCCACAATTCAGCCAAAAGTAGCCAAAATTGAAGTGTGCGTGTATTCTCCACCTCTGTTCTGACCCTTATTTTCGACCCATCCTTTTTCAACCCAAGGAGACATAATGATGGTTGGTACTCGAATACCCAATCTGTCGAAGTTGAAGGTAACATTCTTACCGTCAGGTGCTGTTTCAGTCCATGTCAAGTCATCTCCAGCTGGGACACCAACAGGTGTCTCAACATGATCTCCGAATCCACCGTGTTCGTCAAGGTCAAAATGAAAAGAGTTTCATTCCACTGAGGTCCAGCTCGCAGAGCTTCGTAGATGAGCTTAATGAAATGCTCACCATAGTACATAGGGCTTTGAGGGTGGAAAGAGTCCCATTTGCAGCACTCGGGGTTAATATAAGTGAATGGTGGAAGTTTTCCGTCCTTTGCATCCTCGAAAAAGGTTTCGAGGGGTAGAACATGTGTTGCGTTCTTTCCAGACGTGAGTATCCAGTTGTAGAACGAAACATCAGGAGCATCGGGCCATGTTCTGTTTGAGTAATTGATCCACTCAATGTTCTTCTCCGAAAGTTGCTCGAAAATTTATTTTTGAGGCAAAGCAGGAACAGAAACACCAAAGTTGGCATCGCTACCCCATCCATGGGAAGTACCCGAGGTAATATAAGCCCGGTTGGAATTGGTGGGACTTGGGATGGCAGCAAACCATCTATCGAAGAGACAAAAGTTCTCAGCCATACTTGAAAATACTGGGATATGATCAGGTGTGTAGTGGTTCATAGACTCTGCAGCACGAGTGACATTTGCTGTGTCATAAGTGTTCATTTGTTCTGTCAAGAATCCCATCACAGTGATTTTTTCCAACCCCTCATCGACTGCACTTTCATTAGGATAATAAGTTCCAAGAACCTGCAAATTTACACCACTAAGAGCGTGGTTTGGGTCATCAAAAGCAATATTTGCGGCAATTGGCTGCGCACAGTAAGCTTGGCTGTATGGCTCTGTAACATTGATAGGATTACAGTAAGCTCTTTGAAGAAGACCATCAATTTGATTGTTGTAGGTCAAACCACCAGCGACCGTATCAAAGCACCTGTTTTCTTGAACAAGAACAACTACGTTCTTGATTCTGTCTTTCCAGGTTTTGCCATCCTTACCATGACCCTTTGGAAGTGATGGTGGAGAAGGATGTCCGACAGCAACAGATCGAGCTGTGCTTGCAATTGCAAGCAACGAGAGAACGATAGCAAGACTGAATTGAACCATAATCTCCAAGGCATAGTACTGACCAACTTCAAAAGAAAAAGGTGTCTTACTCCAGCCAAAATAAGGACTTTCACATCGCTTTATACTTCGAAAAATTGTATTTACTTGCGTTCTTATCTAGCGTCTTGGCGTGTGCGCGCGCACGCGAACCGGCGATATTAACCTCAAATTTAAAAAAAGGTTTTCGATAAGCGACAGACATATAGTCAATCTTCGTCCCACCCAACGAACACGTGCAAAAGATGTTTTTGATAAGGCCCCATAATTGTCCACTGAATCAACGTTTCCCGCTAAACTGGGTATGAATTATTGGCCTTGTATGTACATAATTGAATTCTACCACGCATTTCCTGGTCCAACTGCTTTTGTGCTCGTTTTGTGTTAGATCATGTCATTTATACCTTCCAAATCCTGTCTAGCTCTTTTTTATAAAAAATTTCAAAAAATTGAGTACCTTGTGATAGAATTGATTTGTCATTACTGAATCCGAGGAAGTTTACCAACAAAGATCTACGAATAGCAATATTCCAGATAAGCCTGTCAAATCGGCTGAGAAAGTTTGACATCATGCTTTCTGACAGTTCTATTTGATATACAGGAAGAACCTTTGAGACGATGTTGAACGAAATATCTACTTGGCAAAATAATTATAAATCTGGTCATACTATTTTTGTTAGATAAATGGTCTAGAGATATTCAACGCTCAACGTATGAATATTAGGCGAGTCATTGGGAACCTTTTGGTCTTCTATCGGTCTTCCGGAACATCGGGCTTCAAGATTGCGTAGGATGACGACTTAACTCAAAGTGGCTCAATAATACCAACAATTGATTTATGGGAACGAAAGGATATCATATTCGTTAGATATTTCTAAAAAGTGGCATTATAGTTAGTATTTTGCATTATGCAACAAACCTAACAATCCCAGAATTTATTCTAGAAAATTTATTTATTTCCGGTGGGGTGAAACTTCACTAAGTTATGCCATTGTTGTAACTATTGAAATATCAAACTTTTTGAGTCAATAATTGTCTCAACCTTGACCTCGTGACTTTTTGACATCACATATGTTCTACCCTCAACTTTAAAATAGTTTCCCTTGTCCAACAAACATTACATCGCAGGTACAATACTGTTACTTATGAATAATTAGCATATTTGATACGCTACGCAGTATTCGTCCACTAACTATCCAATAAACGCACATATTTCGGTCTGTGCCGGTCCATATCCCATTTATTGGTAGCCCGCTGGATATCATAGTCTTTTTTTCTGCAAGTTACTTTTGTTTCTTTGTATCTCGCGTTGTACTTTCATTTCTGCGTTCTTCGTCTGTGAAGACTTTTTAGCCATTCAGTTACATAGCGAACAAATTGAGGCGACATATGATACAAGGGAATGACTCCGAAACCACTAATCCCAGCGAGTGGGAGAAGAAAGTGCTTTTACCTTCCGATTCATGACTAGTCATATTGCAGCGATGCATCAAGCTTCAGCGGTAGCAATGAGAAGTTCTCGTCATTCTCTTCTCTTTGATTTTTGGACAAGAGAAAGCGCTATTCTGCTGTCAACTTCGCCGAGGATGTCGACGAGTTTCGGCACTTCCTTCCGACGAAGCCTCCGTGCTTAGATAGCAGACCATGCAACACTCGACGAACTCAAATTTTTTCAGCTGTTCAGATATTCAAAGACCTTCGACAAGCTCCTCCTTCTCATCGGTTTTACTACAGCCCTTTCTCAAGGGTGTTCTCAGACCCCTCACGGCCCTCGTCTTCCGTTCTGTCACCAACACGCTTACTAATTTCTCTCCAAACGTGGGCATATCGGACTATTATCACAACGCGACTTACACGAACTCTAGCTACTATTACGAATGCAATTCGAATACCTCTCATATAAAGACACTGGAATGTCCAGCTATTAGAACAGTTCATCCGATATGTACTATTGCAAATACGAGAGTATGATTACTGCTGACCAGTTCCTTGAGTCTGTCAACAGATTGTCTCTGTATCTTGTCTTCATCGACATTGCTGATATCATCTTTCACAGACCAAGACTTTCATTTTTAGCGATCGCGGAGAAGTTCTGTCTGTTCGCATCCGTGAGCATTATCTTGCTGTGTTCCTCAAGCAGAACATTGGTTACTTTGATAAACTCGGACCTGGTGAGATCACCACTCGCATTTCGTCCGATATGAGTACCGTCCAACAGGTTATGTCTGAGAAGCTCGGATTTATCATAGCCCGCTCCAGTACCTTCTTTTCCGCAGTTACTGTTGCGTACACCCGGTCTTATGTCCTTGCATCGAACATGGTTTCAGTTATCGTTGCGACCATCTTAAATACTGGTGTATCCACAATTTTTATAATTAATTACCACGTCAAGTCTCAGGATGGATACTTAGGCGGTTCATCGGTTGCCGAAGAAGTCATTGGAAGCGCTGGCAACGTACAGGCGTTTGGTATCCAAGATCGTATGGCTGCAGCATATGACAAGTTCCTTGTTATCACCGAAAAATGGAGTGAAATGGCAGAAATAGCAGTCGGTATGATGAACTGTACTATGTACTTGTGTAAGTTACATTCTACGTCGACTCTCTGGCATTCTGGCAAGAAACCAGGTTGCTTACTTTAGGCCAACTTAATCCTGGTCAGATTCTCACCATTATTTTCACTGTGTTCCACGGTGCTTAATCGTTTGAAGATAACATTGAGTTCAAGAACGTCAAATTCATTTATCCTTCTCGTGCAAGTGTGACCGTGATGAACAATTTCAATTTGAGTATCCCTGCCGGAAAAAGTGTCGCATTGGTTGGTTCCAGTGGATCTGGAAAGAGTGATTTGTTGGTTTGATTGAATGATTCTATAATTCAATCCGAGCAGAAGTCCATATTGATATCACAATACTCGTGATATGAATATTCGATGGCTCAGACAGAAGATTGCTTTGGTTTCCCGGGAACCTACGTTGTTCGCTTGCACAGTTTTCGAAAACGTCACTTACCGTCTAATTGGAACTGAACACGAATTTTCTTCGCCTTGAGAAAAGCGTGCCCTCGTCATCGAGGCTTGCAAGCAGGCCAACGCTTACGATTTTATTCGAGAACTTCCAGGGGGACTCGATACGAACGTTGAAGAACCTGGTCTCTTGCTCTCTGGTGGTCAAAACCAGCGCATTGCCATTGCTCGTGCTATCGTCGGAAATCCTAAGATCTTGTTACTTGACGAAGCCACGTCTGCGCTCGATACCAAGAGTGAGGGGGTTGTTCAGGAGGCTCTTGACCGTACATCGAAGAATCATTTCACCATTGTCATCGCTCACAGATTTTCAACTGTTAGAGATGCCGACATGATTGTTTTTAATTATGCATAAATTGAGAGATCTTCGAGACTGATGCCCAAAATGAGTTGCTTGCCAAGCAAGGAGACTAGTACGATCTCGTCCAGGCCCAGCAGATCGATTGTTTGAAGGAGAAGCATGATTCTGAAGTGACTGAAGCCAAGGATGGGCTCGAGGAGATGCTGGGTGAAAAGACAGCCGTTGAGCTCGAACCTTACGAAACTCACAAACGTGCTTTGACTACAACTAATGAATGCTGTTAAGTTACCTTGCGCATGTGGGTTCCTCTGGCTGCGGAAAAAGTACAACTATCAGCTTGATTGAATTTTCCTACCGACCACTCGCCGGAAAGGTCACTCTTGACGGTGCTGACATTTCCAAGTTCACCATCAACAGTTACCGAAACAACATCGCTTTAATGCAGCAAGATCCCGTTCTTTATGTTGGTTCTATTTGACATAACGTTCAACTAGGGTCCACCGTTGAGGTCACCGAAGAAGAGATCATTTCTGCTTGCAAACAGGCCAACATTCGTGATTTCATCATGTTTCTCGCTGAATGATATGATACTCTGTGTGGGTCTAAGGGAGGCATTCTCAGCGGAGGTCAGAGGCAGCGTATCGCAATTGCTCGTGCCTTAATGCGCCAGCCTAAGGACTTACTTTTGGACGAGGCCATCTCGGCACTTGACATGAGAGCGAGAAAATTTTGCAGGCTGCTTTGGATGCCGCTGCTAAGGGAGAACGACCGTTGCAGTTGCTCACCAACTGAGTACCTTCAGAATGCAGATGTCATCTATGTCTTGAAAGCTGGACGTATTTTGGAGTCTGGTACTCACCAACAGCTTTTGGCGAACAAATCAAAATATTAAGCTTGTCCAATTGCAAGCTCTTGAAAAAATTGCATGAACGACTCTGCCATTCATCTATTTTTTTTTGTTACGGATGGTCACTACCCGGCCAGTTTTGAACATGATCACCTCCTATTATTTATGTTATTTCTGGCATAATTGCAGTTAAATAAAACTTATGGAAAACGAAAATTGATGAATGTAGCCATGATTAAATTTGTCGGAAGCAAAACGATTTCGAAAAGGCAGATAAGTTAATCTGTTGACGCCAGACCTGTTCAAATTCTACAAACACTATTACGCTAACTTACTTTATCCGGTAACGTAATTCGAATGTCAAAGTAGAGCCGTCATTTACTTTGGCTCCCATATTAGACAAATCTAAAAAAAAATCTCCAAAGAACCAGTAAGATATCTAACGACCGAAATTAACATTTCTGGCATATGAGGAAGTACCTAAATAATAGTTGCTCTTGAGAATTCGACGATTCAGACTTTTCTATAATAAGCATAGCTTAATGATTGTTGTGCATGGATGTGGAAAAAGTTTCTTTGCTGATAGTGATAAACAAATGCTTTCGTCATATGTTCCACATATGATGATATCCTTGCATGAGCTTGCGAAATCCTATTTTCGTATCGTCGCAGCTTGACTTGGAGGAACATTCAGAACGGCTATGGCTACCTTAAACGAATTTCAAAAGTCTTTTTTCCTTCGCCAAGGCTAACGAAACTGAAGCATATAACTTAGGCGGAAGCGTAAGCGGAGGATTGGTTTGAGGACATGTTCTGCATTTTAGTGTAAAGCTTTTAAATTAATTATCTCCAAGAATGCATTTATTTAAGCTCTTCATAACTTGACTTTGCTTGAATTTCTACTAGAATTCTAGCGGCAATGTAGCAGAGAGGACTTCGCCTGTCTTATAAAAGTCAAAACAGCGTGCTAGTATAAATTCCCATTACTCTAGTAGAAATAATTAGACTCTCAGTAAATCTATGTCATCCGAGTAATAGTTTCGCATAAAGAGATCTTTTCTCTATTTTTAATGTTTCATGAATAAGCAGAAAAAACTGTATTTGATCGGTATCTCTAGATGTCGGATATAGCCCCCATTATGAAAATCTTTGATTTTTCTTTCCGAGTACACTTGTTTGGCCATTTCGAGTCAAAAAAGTCACAAGTACTTTAGTTAATGGAATAAATATGATACTATAAAATTACGCACTGAATGCTAATATTTCATTTTCGAATCTGGCAGAACAAAATAACTGCACAATCTGTTAAAACTCTTATATAATCGAAGATATCAAGTTATTGCGATATCATAGGTTATTACTGAATTATGAAATCGAAAAACTTTGAAAATAAGAGTGCGAATGTGGCCCAAATCTAGGCACCTAGATATCACCGTCCATATGAAACGTAGAGTAACGAGAACCGAAAAGGGCAGCATTCGTCCGTGTATTTCTTAAATTCAACCTGCTGCGATGGGAGAAGAACTCACGAATTTTGGCGAAGCCAGATTAACTTCTGAACATCTTACAACTCTAAATTTACAATTTAGATAACGTCAAAAGGCGGGTAATGATTCTATCTTTCTATTGGCATCAAATTTGCGATTACATCTAATTGTTAGACTAATTACACCGCCGTCAAAACAATACAATCCTGTAAATCTATATCTTCAAATGCATCCGCAAATTTTGCATCATCTGAGCCAAGTTGAGTCAAGTTTTCCGTAGTTTTGTGCCTTTTCCTGGTCGTTTTCTGAGACCTCTCCAACGTCCCGTTTTCAGCACCCTTCATCCCATCGCGTAATTCTTCGATCGTAACCAAGAATTTATTCTTTAAAACAACTCTTTGGCCTTTCATAATGCTTCGACTCTGGTCTAAAGCGTTGCGCTGCGCGTTGGTTCCATGCTTGAATATTATTCTCTTTGTTGATGACTGCTCCTTTCGCTTAACGTCTCCTGTAGAAACTTTCTTGGAGGAATTTCAAACCCTCTCGCTCTCGCCTCTTCCAATATTTGATCCAATGCTTTCCGGTAAACCTCAAGGTCCGGAGAGGAGCTGTTCAGATATACGTTTCGTAGACAGCCTTTCTGGGCGTAGAAGGAGTTTCTTCCACGTTCGCGGATTCTTCTTCCAGATCACATCGTATGCGGCGAATTGCCTTTCGCCGATTGAATAGATGTAGTCCGGTACCTCTCCAGGCTGAAGCAATATTCTGACTATTTATACTTTTAGTTCTAGCTCAGGAGTAAGCCTTGAGCCACTCAAATTTATGAACTTTCTCCAGTCCGGCTTCGTAAGGAGGTGTCAACGCTTCAGTCAGTGCTTTCTTCAATGGCCCAAATAAGCCACATTGAGCGGTTGCAGAAAATGCCATGTATGTGGAGGCAATATGAGTAGATGAATATTGTTTTTCATGCAGTACGCAGTAAACCGTCCATTTATGTGACTATCATGGCCATCGCAAATGAGAAGACGTAGACGACCGCTGGCTTTTTCACAAGTTTGTATACGTGCTCTAGCCAGTGAATTCCTAGCCTTCAGAAGTCGCAGTAAATGCCCATAGACCTTTTCTAAATCATTAGGGATCCAATTACGGGATACGTCCTGACCAGAGGACGGATGGCCGTTCCATCAACGCCAATACATTCAACAAGTGATACTCACTCTTGTCGCCCAGGATGAGCCTGCCGCCAGTTCTGACAGACGAGTCAGCTATAACTCGCATAGATACCATTGAGCCGATAGCGAATGCGAATTTCTTAATATTTTAACTTAGTATGGTAATATCTTAATTGCGATTTGCTGCTTATCTCTCCATTTTATCATCTAAAAATGCTAAAATACCGACTAGATCCATATGTGTTCTAGCGTGTACATATATTAATTTGCAACAATTGGGATTTATTGCGCAATCCTAATAATGCAAATACTAATAGCAATGAATCACACTTACTCTGCTTTTGGGACAATTCTTTGCTTATTAGTTTGTATTCGACATTCGGCATCTTAATGCGTGGATTCAAGAGTGCTCGTCTTATCTGTCTCAGAGTGGTCGTTCGTTTGAATTTGCTGAAATCACGTCAATGTTTCAGTGAACGAACGGTCCGTTATCCTCGATCAAATATCAGAATAGCGGTTTCATGTAAGTACCACCCGTTAACTGGTCGGAAAGATGAAATTTTGCATGTTGTATTGAGGGCCATATGGTACGGTCGCGTCATATGTCGCAATATATCTCACCCATTAATATGGCTTATATAAAATGGGCTCAAATTAATCTGATTTTTTAATATACTTCATGACATGCATTCTTCGTGACATGTATTCTTCTGACCTACTACTACTGCTATAACAACGGTTCATGATAGGCTTCGCCACTTAGAAATACACTGTTAATAGTTTTGTAACGATGATTGTAGACCAAGATTCAATTAGTCCGAGCTCGCATTACGTCGATAATAAGACATCTGCCCAAGAACGTGTCCGCGATATAAATTTTGAGAACCACCAAGAGCTCTCGAAGAATTTTGGCCACGGCAGTCGCGTTGAAGAGATCCTTGGTGAGTCACACAATGTGGATTTTATCCTGGAAAAAGTTTCGACAATCTCTACGGAGGAGGCAGTAAATATCTTGACAGCTGCGATCGAGTACCATGAAGATGATCCGAATTTTCCACAAGTAACTATGACAAAGATCAAGTCACTTCTGATAGGTATCACCAAAGGCGAGAAGGATGAATTCATTCACTTCGATCTCAAGCTCGAGGCAGTTTTGATTGGTTATATATCTCCATATCCTGAAG
>JAKTSW010000184.1:0-13755 GCA_030580435.1 Babjevia anomala
AAAGAAAGATGAAAAGACAGGTAAAAAAGAAAACCAACGTAAAATGCGGCTAGTCCATGGACTTCTCGAATGCCAAAACAAGGATTGCTTGCCTGGCAAAACCAGGCTGTGGAACAGAGATGTTCTAGCATGCCTAAATTTCATCCACATTCTAAACGGGTACCGCGAGAATGATGAGCGTCCTGCTCGGTTTTGTCGTGAGTCAATCACAGATGTATCTAAACAAATGCAGTGATTCAATTGTGAATCGCTCCATCCGGTCGAGTTATCGCTCGTCCATTTTTACAGATGTTGTTTTCGTTGTATCGAATATCGTTATATCGAGAGTTGATCGTTAAGTCAACGTCTAGTAAGTCGAGAGGCGGATCATAGGGTAAGTAATTCAGGGTTGTGGTCTAGATTGGATAAGCGTGGTTTCCGTGGTGCAGTTGCGGGTGTATATGTTGCGGTCATGCAGATATCTGATGCCACATTGTTTCTTATCTTCTGATTTTAACTTTTCATGTTCCCTTAGGCTTTCGGAATCTTTACCAACTTTGCTTACTGCTTCGTAATCATCATCTCGCCAGTATTCGGCCAAATATTTGAAAAGCAACGATGCAAAACTTTAGACTGCCAGATGGAAATGGTGCCAGGTACATGTCGATCGTTGCGGGCTTTTATACCTGTAAGTGAATTTACAATCAATGTCGTGTACTGGATGCGATCAGAGCATTAAAACCGGTAGTATAGAGTGTGAAGAAGCACGCGTACGGTATAAAAAACGATGTCTAACAATTTTTTAGCTCTTGGTTCAGGGACTCATTACGTCTACTCTGCTTATGGTCCACAGTTGGCAGCCCGCCTAGGATTCAGTGCTACCGAGTCGGAGGTCATTGCAACTCTCGGAAGTGTTGGTGTATACTTGTGAATCTTTATTGAAATTGATAATAAAGTACAATTGCAGTAGCTAATCCCCTATTGCAGCTCTGGTCCACCAGCGGGTATTCTGATCGATAACAAGCCTCCTCATATGTAAGTATTTTCATCAGTCTGCACCTGATCTTGCTAACAAATTCAGCCCTATTTTCATTGGAGGAAGTCTTATTCTTTTGGGATATATGATGATGCGTTTCGCTTACGATTCTGAGCTACGGTCGCTGGCCTTTGTCAGCATTTGGATGATGGTTGCAAGTACCGGAAACACTCTCGCATATCACGCTTGTGTTAAGTGTGCCACCGTGAACTTTCCCAAGAACAGAGGTGTCGCTAACTCCATCCCAGTGGCCGGATACGGTCTCAGTGCTCTTTTTTTCTCCCAGATTGGAAATGCCGCATTCCCTGGTAACACTTCAAAGTTTCTTTTGATGCTTCCTCTTTTGGCTTCTGGACTTATTTTCGCTGGATTGCCTTTTGTCAGACACATACGGCCACGGAAGGTTGACTACGGTGAGAGTGCTTTGAACGATGACGATAATGAGGCTCGGGCTTTACTCAAACAAGTTTCTGACGAAAGTGACGAAACTTGCAAGCTCAAAGACAAGAGCAAGGAAGTTGATTACTCGACTATGAACGACAACGACTCTACTTTATACGCTGGTAGCAGCAGCAGTGGCAGCGCTTCCGTTCAGATCGCGCCCGAAGTTATTGCTCTCGGTGACGAAATTGATATCCACGGATGGTCTTTGTTCAGACAGTGGCGTTTCTGGATCCATTTTAGTATCCATGGGCTGCTTTCTGGAATTGGTTTGGCGTATGTTCTATCAGCTGGCTACGTTCTTCGCGCCTTGTATACCTACGATAACCCCTACATCTCATCTGACAGTCTCCAGAGAAACCAGGCTGTCCAAGTCAGTCTGATCTCGGTCTCTAGTTTTGTTAGCCGTATTATCGCTGGTTTTTGCGGAGACCGTCTTAAGCGTGCTGGTCACCAGAGAATGTGGTGTATCCTCGTTTCTTCTATTATTTTCACTTTTGCTCAGATTGGAGCATTAACGATCAACACTCCTAGAATGATGTGGTTTATCTCTGTCTTCAACGGTCTGGGATACGGTACTCTCTTTGGTACCTACGCTAGTGTCATCAGTGAGATTTTTGGTCTAAAGCGATTCACTGAGAATTATGGATATCTCACAGTCGCTACTGTTTTCGGATCTGACATTTTCGCTTATTCGTTTGGTGCTATCTATGACCACAACTCTTATTTCGAGGATGTCACCGATGGAATGATGATCAACATGAAGCAGCAGGTCTGTTCTAAAGGTTTTTACTGCTACAGGACTGCCTATACTCTTACTCTACCAGCTGCTCTTATTGCTGTCGCTCTTGCTTCTACTGTCATCTACATTGAACACCAAAAGATTGTCAGTGATAGAGCAGGCGCTATTGAGGGTTCTGAAGCAGAGGTTTCTGGTCCTGAAAATGCTGCCAACAGCTGAATGGCACTCTAGAAAGCCCCAAGATGCGACTATCAAATTTCTAATTATCCACTTCTGGGTTTTTACATGGTAGGATTTCATGCTGCTTCAGATCACTTGAAAATATCTTCTATCTGGTGTCAGTTAAAGATGGAATGCTGGAGTTACTCATGGTTGTGGTGATTCTTGTGGTTAGCCGTGTTTTCTATTTTTATCATGCTAATAGTGTAACGGAATCTGTAATTTTTGCATTTTTTTGGTGAATCCGGGTTGGATGACAGTGTTGTTTATCTATAGAAAAGTGTTTGTCAGGTATGGTGCTCCAGTGTTGTTGCTAAAAATTTCGTGAATGAATTCCAAACATATTGGATTGCGTTTGTATCATTTTGTATTAACCTGATAAGTCAGTACGAAGTTTGGTATTTTAGCAATTAACGGAAGAATAGCAAATATGCATCTATATCTAAGCGTAGGAATTATTATACTTCGACATAACTAGGACTAAATTATATGTGAGGAAACATGCCGTAGCTGATGTATTAGCTAGTTTCATTGTATCACAGTCGTGTCTACGGTCATATGGGCTTTGCCGTTAGCCTAAATATCTATATGGCATGCACGTTCTTCGTAATTGTTGTTGGTGCTGTGGTAACTATATCGAGATAAGTTGTATCGTCGATGCCAACTAGTTCGTTCAAGGGATTAATGGCTGGAACCGAGAGCACTTAGTCAAAGGCTTTTGTCGGTTTTCGCACAATCTGAGATTTGCACAAACTGTGATCGGACCCAAATTTTGCCGAGATGATGGTGCAAGGCTTTTCAAGAATCCTCGCGAGGTGACGCACAGGGGAGAGCACACCCAGATTAGCAGTGCAACAGAAGTGTCTCGACCAACATTGATGACTTGGCAAGTTTTAGTGAGTAGTTAGAGCATGTTCCAACCGTATTTGACCGTTCATACAAGAAAAAAAGAGTTCCTTGAGCTGAGGGCTTCTTTTCGCTTTAAGGAATCATTCTCGCCTTCACAAAATGACGTTCGTATGGACCTCTTGCAATGATGGGCGAACTACGGTGAATTAGAGAGCCAATCCCACTTCCTTCCCTTATGTCCTCTTGTGTAGATCCTGTCATTCCAGCGCCAAGATGATGAGCAAATCCTCGATTCAAATCCTCACGTTCCTAGCCGCCGGCAATGTAAACGAGATTCAGTATCAGAACTCTACTGGTGTAATGAATGTTCGTGCAAGAACCATAAGCAACATCAGGCACGAAGCTGCGGAGCAACTGTGCCAACCGATCTTCGCGCTCTATCCATCTTCTGCCACTTTCAAGGCATCCAAGCCCCAAAAGACCCATATATACCGTTTTTCGAGACCCAGATCCCACAGCTGGCTTCGGGAAAATTTAAAAATTCTTGTTAATTCAGCCCTTTTTGTTAACTGAAGCTGGCTGGCACTCTCAGTTCCTCTTGTTTAGTCGCGCAGTAAAGTTGAAGTTTTGAGATTAGATGAGATACCACGAAATGACTATTAAAAGTATCATACATGGGCTGAGCAAGCCTGTTGGTAAATTTGATATCTCCGCCTCCGGATATCAATGGAGACGGCGGCACGCAATAACTTATTAGAGAAAAGAGTTCCATACAGTCGAAATCTCTCACCTCTGTTATAAACCTCTGCTTTCAAAAACAAACCATAAAGCAATCGATGACTAAGCGCTTGTCCTGGCTTTTGTGCATCATTTGACACTAGCTGCAAACATTTCCACCAAAACGCTGCAGTGAGACATTATCATAATTTCTCATATTTAGGTGTTTTTTTCTGGAGTCCCGACAATATAGCTCTTTCCACATCGCTGACCTGTAAACCTGCTGAATTCCAGACGCCTGTCATACGTAATCCTAATATTTCGGACCATTAACTCTTGTCTCTATAATATTTTTATGGATAATAATATTTACCGTCAGTAACATTGTGGTCACGCGAATAATTGAGCAACTCCTTCGTCCCTTGCACCGCTACTGGACTCTTGCTAGCTATTAACATTGCCATCTGTAACGCCTCCTCCAGTGCTGCCTCTTTCGTAGGCAGCATCTGCGATATGAATCCCACCCGCAGTGCCTCCTCGGCGCCGAATGTGCGAGCCGTGAGACACACGTCTTTGACCCAGCTGTAGCTGCCAACAACTTTAGGTAATCTGTATCACAACAATAATATCAGCAATGTATCTTCAGACAGAATTTCTGCAGCAACCAATATAATGAATATTTCATACCTGGTAAGTGTCCCCATGTCGGCCGCCAAACCAGCGTCCACTTCCTTTACGGCACACGTCAACCCCACGGCCGCTAGTCGCACATCCGCACAAGTGGCGATGTCAATGCCCAATCCATATGTAAACCCATGCAAAACCGCTATTACAGGTTTCTCGCATCTTTCAATACTACTGATGCAATCCTGGAATTCCTGTAAATGTCTGCGTATGGCTACTGCTTTCCTACCCGGTTCTTCTTTAATGGAACTTTGAGCAGTTAGAATGACGGATGAGGAAGCCTTAGTGACGTCAAGGCCGGTAGTGAAGGCGCGAGACCCAGCGCCGGAGAGAATGATGCTGCGTATAGAGGGTAAGGAGGAAAGAGTTGTAAATATAACGCGAAGCTCGTGCCACATAGGTTCCACGAAAGCGTTCAGTTTATGGGGCCGATTGATTTCGACGTGCGCTACGTATTCAGCCGGATGCGTTACGTTGAAGTATTCATAGATGAGAGAAGACATGGCGACAGTCTGTGAAGCCCGAATTTAAAAGCACTGAAGATAGAACGCGAGAAGAGAATTAAGAAGGACCAGTGAAGGGCGATCTTCCCAACCATTTGAGCTGATGAATGTCACATTCCCAGTCATTATCTCACTACGATTTATACCACATTCTACTAACGTTAGACATATTGCAAGCAGAACTTATAGCTGCAATTCACTTGAGTGCCAGTAGCAATGATACTAATGGCTAAACTTTAAGCTCTAAGAGCCTGTCAGAGATGTACCCTGAATTTAGATCTTTGTTACTTTACTATCCGATTTTTTTCTTTCCATCGTTGGATTAGTCAAATTCATGGTTGATCTGATCGAAAATGGGAAGTCCACCACTGTTGAACACCTTTAGCAGAATTTTTCCGTTAGGATAGCCTTCGGTATTTATCATAATCCTGTATGGTTTCTGCAGTTGCACTCGCAACTTTGGCATAGTGCATCCCGTCGTCCAAGATTGTGCATAGTCCCTAAGGTGTTTGAGCGCTGCACATTATAATGCTAGTATCAGATACTGATCAATGTGATCAGACAAAAAGCGGATTATTGTAATTATGTCGGTGGCATATGACTCTACGTTCGACAAAGTTTACGAAGCTGATTTAGTATTCGTACGCTAACGCAGCTGCTAACATTTCAAGTGCGATCGAGCTAGACGGAACTAGATTGAAAAATTAAGTCTTAAGGAAAGTGACCCATAAATAGCCAGCAGATACTAAGGTGGCAAGGCTGAAAATGTGAAACAAGAGATCTCTGACATTTAGGTTGAATACGACCGTCACATCTCTTCTTCATCTTCTACGCATAAACAGCATCGTTGAACTGTAATTAACTATCCAGAACTGAATAGAATGAGTGCTATTGAGCTCCACATCGCTGGTCGGCGCCTCCCATAGGCAAGAATGGAAGCGCACTGATACATTCAGTAACGTCGTTCTTAAAGATTAAATCTCAAGAGGCTATCGGAGTTGATCATAACAGTAGATGGTTGCGCGGTTGCGCGGTTCCGAGGTTTAAATCCATGTCATATACCATTATCCTTTCAAAGCGTGCGATTTCCAGCACTCTCAGTACGAAATCCTTGGGACTCAGGTCGTCCAAGTTAATAATAATTAACTGGTCAGTTGGGTCACAATTTTGTGTGAATTCAAAAAAATCGAACTACTTCAGTTAAGCAACCTGTTACCAGAGTAACTTGCCAACACTGAACAGAAATTTGCCAATGCGCATCGTATAGTTACGCAGAACTGATCATTTGTTTAATAGTGTTTCAAGTGGCAGAGGTTTGAGAGTATTCATTATCTTTACTTTTTTATTTTCAGCTCATACTGACAGTGAGCTGGAGCCGGACTTTAGCTGGATTTTAATTTTTTTAATTTCAGCATAATTAATCGTGTAAAGTAAAGGTCTATTATATAGTCTTCGAAGTTTAAGAATTTGGCGCCTGAACGGTAGCTGTATAAATTGGTTTAAAGTGCACATGAATGAAAGTTTAAATCAAGACTGATGAATGTAACATCTAATGTTTTAGTTTGTGAAAAATTCATAGTCCTTTAACATTCATTATTGACCAGACTCTGAATCTATTAATTTTATATTTCCTTAATGACCTCGAAAAGAGGAAGTAAAATTATTAAGCTCATCTGAAGACACGAATTAGTGACTTCACACGGCCATGTGGGTGTCTACTTAATTTACGTAGCCATCAGCTGACAACCAGCAGAATTTACTTCTTTCTACGCTGTGAGATAAATCGGTTCCGCATTAACAAGCAAAATACTTCTCTATTTTTCACATGAATCATTATATTATTTGGCTCTGGAAATAGTTTAAATTGGGAGAGCTGAAAAATTCTCCAATGACGGCCGAGAATGATCTACAGAAATTAAGCTCAAATATTTTCTGAACACTACTTGCGACAACTTAATTAAGGCCTTGCTTCTTCGCTCTTTTAAGTAGGTGTGTTTGCATATGTGTCGAAGGTTGTAGATTTAAGATTAAAATCCGCTGAAGTTCTTTATCGGACTAAAGGAAACCCGATGAAGTGCCTGACTGGTTCAATGTCCAAACTCTGTAATATGTTTTACAGGGATTGTTAATGACTATCGGACTACCTATGGATAATCTGCAACCCCAAACCATTCTGCCCGTCACGGCACACTGAGTGTAAAGTGTCAAATAAAACATTTTGATTTGTAGTTTCCATTAAGATTAGAGGGGCCCGCGACGTAGACAGGAGGAATTGTACTAGGCCGTTAATGTCGTTCAGTCATCTCGGCATAGAGCCGAAACAGTGTGGTTGATATCCGTGGTTGTAGCAGTATATTGAAATTGAACGGCACTTGCAAAAAGGCGACCGTTAGTGATGCATCGATGATGTCTATTGGGACCTGCAGGAAGCCACCTCGAAGCGAATGTCGACTGCTATAATATTTAGAAAGACGAACAAATGTTATTACTTCGATCAGCGTCCGACAGGCGACTACGTCAGTCTAAATATTCATTTCGTCTAGCGAGAATGACACCCATGGAAAAGTTTGCTAGCCATAAAATGGATCCAAACTTTGACCGGAATTCATTTTTGTGGTCTAGTTTAGTTCTAATAAGAACTTTAACATCTCGTAGTAGAAATGCTGATCTGTGTTTCTTTTAATCTAACCTCTTAATTCTTAGACATGAACCTAGCCAAAGACCTGTTGACTAACACGATAGGCGACACAGACTGACAACTTAATTATTTAGGAATCTGGCTTGGCAATGACCATGAATATGGTCTTAGGGTTTCACGTAACGCATCTGCCGTGTGGTGGAGAACGAATGTTGATATCTATTAGCCGCTTTCTCTCGCTGTCACTCTTAGAGTCAGATTTACTCTATCTTTCTTTTTGCCCTTGTCATATCTTCTAAATCATACCTACCTCAAGAACTCTGCCTGCTGAAGTCGTTTAGGCTCGTATTCGTTGTGTTCAGAGGTCTTTCATGAGTCCCGAATAACCAGCGAGAACACCACCTTACTACTTAATTTGACCCTTGCCCTGAGGGGATCGTTTCTCTTCCTATGAAGACAGAACATCTTGAATGTAGTCAAAGTCAGACCTAATCGCAAAGGTCCAGTTGAGTCACGCTCGCTAATTAGTCAAGCTAGTTCTGTTATTACTAAATCTTATCCTGCAGATGCTCTCAGTCCTTTGACTGCCATCTTTCGGGGCGGCTTTTACCTGTAGCTGGCTGACTTTACGAAAGGTTTTTTCTTTACTAGAAAGCAATTTACCCGCCTCTTCGAAAGAAGTCTTTGGTCTATCTACAGAACGGAATAAGTAATGTACCTGCAAAGTCTCTATATGCTGCAGACAATCGTTACTGCACGTTGCTGAAGAATTTAAAGTTAGATCAATATCAGAACATGTGATTTCGAGTTCACTTTAGCGCAAAACCAGAAGCGCAAGTATGAATAGTGTTATCGTTAGATTAAGTCAAGGAATATGACTATCTGCGTCTGATAGCTACTGTTTGCCAGATTGTTTGAAGACAGCTCTAATCAGGAAGTAAATATGAGCGTAGCATCTTCATAGAAGATTGACAAAACTCTGCTTGAAGAAAAAGAAAAGGTTTGTCAAACATAAAGTTATTAAATTTTTCCTTTGTGTGACTGCACCTGGACACGTGGTTCATAACCAAGCAGGCATAGCGAACTCACAACGACCAGCCTCTTCACAAGAGCTGGCTACCATTCATAACAACAACTTCTTGATAATCGACCGTAATTCCAATGCAAATGGTCCTAAATTTGCTGCCTTGCCAAAGATACTGATGAGAGCCTACTTAACTGTTGACCTTATAGTCTGAATTAATCTCGTCTGTTGTCTTCCCTAGCGTAGGTGGGAAGAAAGCACATTCCACTCAAACAGCATCAAGAGAAGTGATAATGTTCTTTAAAAAGGATGTATCAGGAATTTTTGGACTATCAAACTTTGTCTGTCACTTTCTCTTTGCGATCTAATGTATCATCCACTTTCAAGATGAGACAAAAAGTTTCGGAAATGATATTCTCGCATTTTATATTGCTAGATATGTGTTCCAAGACTTCAAAATTCAAAGAATACATGCAGTTTTCACATTTCTATGCAGCATTTTGACTTAAAGACTACAATGGCACGAGCACGTGGACTGAAAGTTGACCTTCGTGGAATTTCTTCACTCTCGTAGTAATTAATTACACTTGCAGGAATCGAGATACTCAGTAATCAGACTTTAGATAAATGACTTTTATTTCTTAATTGTCAGTACACAACCAAGAAGAGCGCCGATAGGTTGCCATGTTTCAACTTTCGAGTAGTTAAGAGACCCTAAATAGAGTTGGTATCTCAAATTACTGACATCATTACAACGTTCGAGCACTAACGTTTCCGGGACTATAGGATATATACACGGAGATGAGACAAGAGAGAATAACCATCATCTGCACACAAATAGCTTCCCATGGGTAATGACCATCCTTGCAATCTGTATAAAAGTCCCACCAATGAACAACATGACCGCCGCAAACACAGCGGCACCCCAATAGCTGCCATCATTGAGTGTGACAATCGCACCTGCCACTGGCGTCCCAAATAAGCAAGCGATGGACATGATCCCGCTTATCGCACCCATGCGTGCACCAATCTCCTCCACTGGCGAGATCTCGGCAACTATTGGTTGCCACATAGTAACTGCAATCCCCGAAAAAAACCCATAAAGTGATGCATAAACGAATATTGGCACTGCAGTAGTCGCTGGAATCCATAGTGCGACAGTAATAATTGCGCTCCCGTATACTCCAAAAACATGCATATTGAAGCGTCCCCATTTGTCCGCGAGAAATCCGGGCAGGATACGCCCAAATATACTGACGCCGTTCTGAATGGATGTCAGATAGAATGCCATTGTAGCCGAAAAACCATGCTGAACCGCTTGGCTTGGAATAAACGAGATGGGAATAAAAACACCCCAATACACAAAACATATACCAACGGCAGTCAGTGTAAACTCGAGCGACTCGAATGGTCTAATATAAGTCTGTTTGAACCGAATCGGTTGTACTCCCGGTGGCCTGATCCGTGAAGTTACGGTCATACATGCTAATGCAGACAAAAATAGAATCATGAAACCAATCGCCCGAACACCCCAACCAAACCCACTGCGAAGCTGAATATTTCGAAACATAATAGGAATAAGGACACCACCAAGAGACGAAAATGCATTCGCAATCCCGAGTGCTGTCGCACGGCGGTACTTAAACCAGGTAGATAGGGCGGATATGCACGGATTAAATACGAACGCGGCGCCTAGACTGGTGCATATGCCTTGAGCAAGAATAAATTGATAGTATTCTGTACATACTGATGTCATCATAATGCCTGTTGTCATCAAAATGGCTCCAGGAATCATCAGCGGCCGAGGACCGAAGATATCAAAAAGTCGGCCGGCAAAAATAGCGCCGAACACGGTCATGAACGTCTCTACCGACGTAACCCATGATACCGTCGACGGGGAGTAATCTTTTAACTGATTTGATAGATAATATTCCACAAATATACCTGAACAGTCAGCTGTGTCTTGTTAGCTCTGCAGATGAAATCTTACCAATTACGTTGATATATCCAAAACTGCAGAAAATCCCACATCCAGCACCAAAAACACAAAGCCAGGCTGTGATTGTTAGTTTCAAAGTTGACCTATATCATTCATAAAAATATACCTTTTGTACCGACATCGGGAGGAGGGTACAATTCGTGCTCCTCGTCCTCTATATTGTCGGGTATTGACAACTGCTTTTTTTCCTCAGTTTTCGTTAATAATTCCATGTTTTGGAGGGCAATACTTGTCGCTATAACATGTGCCTCTACATCCTTTACACCAGACATCCCTGGTATGACGCAATTCACCTCTTGATCGTACTTTTCATCGACTATTAATGCTTTCTTTTTTCTCGAGTTCCGACTTTTAAACAAAGCTTAGTCGCGTATTTCCCTGACTTTCTCTTCTTCCGTACAAAGCTGTGATTAACTGTAATTTCAACACTTCTTTTATGAATATATCCACGGAAATGCAGAAATCTAGTAGCGATATTATATATTATGTTAATAGTTGGTGTAAAGTAAGAGTGCTGAAAATTGGGGTTGTGCATATGAAATAAGTCGCCGGCATCTCCGATGGACGCCGAACCGCACCACATACAGTGTCGTCTCAATATAAAAGAATGATTCGGTGCTGCACATAACGAAACTACCTATAAACTTTAATATATTTACCCCTCCTTACTCGATATCTAATTATGACATTTCCTGTTCTCGATCAAACGCCGCTAGTCCATGGACTTTTCGAATGCCAAAACAGGGATTGCTTGCCTGGCAAAACCAGGCTGTGAACAGAGATGTTCTAGCATGCCTAAATTTCATTCACATTCTAAACTGGTATCGCGAGAATGATGAGCGTCCTGCTCGGTTTTGTCGTGAGTCAAGCACAGATGTATTTAAACAAGTGGAGTGATTCAATTGTGAATCGCTCCATCCGGTCGAGTTATCGCTTCCATTTTTACACGATTTTTTCATTGTATCGATTTTCTTTATATCGAGACTTAATTGTATTCTACAACAGTAAATTCTTAAATTTAAGTTACCACGAGAGTCATTGAAACTATATGCTGTGTTGATATCGATAAATGGCCCGTCAGAGCGCACGATATTTCAATGAATACCGAACTTGTCTACCGGACGAAAGTCTACGATGGAAATGAAACGGAATGACACAAAATTTCTGTACCAGGAAGTATAGCTCGCCACCATCGTTGCAGAGCACTTCATTTGTATTCCCGTTTCCCAGGACTCTCACCTATACTGAGATTTCAAACGCAAAACAATAAGAATTCCTCTACCGGTACAAAGCGTTTGCAAAGTAATTAGGATAACAGACGGTCTGCTCAGGCGGCGGTTGCGCTGTGTCATCAATTTATGCGGTCGAGGCCTGGAGTAACAGAACTCGCATTTACCAAAATGATTAAGCTCTGAATTTCAAGCGAATCAAGAAAAATCCCCATGACAAAACTAAGGAGTGTATAAATTATGTCTTTACCAGTGAGAACTCACAAACTACCAATTACGTACGATCTTCAAGAGTATAATTAGATCAATATCCGCTACCTCGCCACAGGAAGTTCGGCGTCTTTTTCAATTTTGACTGACGTCATTCATTTCCTCTTAGCTTCTTGATTCTATTAACATAAAAACTGTAGTTGACATCAATTCCGAATTTGACTCGCGGATAATAAAGGGCAAAAGTAGACACCACGGAATAATTGAAGATGCAAGTACCCGTGAGTAAATTGAAGCTTAGCGGTCTGCTCTGAGTAACATCCCACCGAATGGTGGGGTCGGCAATAACCGGGTAAGTACTGAACCCAGTATAGAAAGCCTCGATTGCAATCTGCTGGCCGTGAGCTCACCAAGATTTGGTCTAGAATGTTGACAAAAGATCGCAATTCATTTAATTTTCTTAATCTTGAAGACTGCGATGTATATAAGGCAAGTTCAGGGTTACAAATATTATTTATGCATAAAAAAAAAGGAGACAGGCATGATAGGTAGTCTAGAATTTTATAGCTCTTTCACTTCAAGGCGAGCTTCCTTGTCGTAGGTGACAGCACCAAAGCTATTAGATTCTCCAATATCAATATCACTGCCTGCAGCATTCTTAGGGTCACTAAAGGCACCATCCTGGGCTATCTTTCTCTTGTCTCTTCTTTCCAGAAAGAACGGAATAGGAAGAATAATAAGCCGAGGAATACTATAGACAGTAATGAATGTATATCCTCCATAGTATCTTGGAGCATCAACAGTTTGCCACGCAATTAGCGGAACGACCCAAGACTGTACAAAGTATCCGACATTAAAAATAGCAATACCAGTTTCACGAACTTCTAAGTCATGCGCCAGACTTTCAACAAACCATGGAATAACCAAGTTAGCTGGCTCCTGAGCAATACCACTTACCATAAATGCAAAGAATTTGACGCCATCGGGACATTCCAAATCACTAAAATGATATTCGCAACAAGGATCAAGGTTCCTGCTTCAGCTACCATTTCAATTCTGTTGGCACGAATATCACTATAGAAAGCCACAACTATAACGTAAATCATGGCGTACTCATTTGCCCCCCCCCCCTATTCATCTAGTTTCCAACCACCCTTCCAGTTAAATTTGTCGCAACATCGCCATGACACGCCGTAAAAGCGAAAAAGCAGCCGAATCAGATAGATTAGTCTCACTGAAGCACTGGCTGGAATAGAATCTGGCAAATATAAGTCGGGGACTGAGGCTGCACGCGTCCTAGGAATAAACGCGTCAACCGTCAATCGGAGGCTAAGAGGGTATCCTTCGCGCTTTGCTGCTAGAATTGACCAGCAATTACTGACTGCAGCTGAAGAAAAGGTAATACTGAAGTGGATCAAACAACTCAGTAGGAGTGGATATCCTTTGAAATATAAGCTGCTAAGAGAAATCGCATTTGAAGTACGG
>JAKTSW010000185.1:0-13632 GCA_030580435.1 Babjevia anomala
TTTGGCCTGAACTTCTGTGTCGGGCTCTGTATTGTTGACAGCAGTTTGTAAGGTTAGATAAATCGGTGTTTATGATTAGATATCGAGGAAGGAGGGTAATACGATCGATCAACTGTCGATATAATGATACTCGATATAACGAAAAAACTCTGTAAAAATGGACGAGCAGAATAGTCTCGCAGCTTTGACTTTCCCTTAAACTTTGATAAGTAGTGCAAGTAAAACGTGGTTCAGTTCTGATTTACTTTTTAGTCCTAAGGACGGCCATTTCTAAACACATGTAAAACCTTTTTCTCTAAGAATACAAGTTAGATTGCTGCAAGTGGTGTTCTTTGCTTCTCGAAAGAGTATGCATTTGATCTTAGCAGTTCAGTCCGTTTCATCTACACATCCCAATTCACATGAATCGCGTTCTTCTAAAGATATAGTAATAGAAAGAGCCAGGCGCTGATACGCGTTTAAAAATAGGTTTATTATTTTGTCTGCAGACATCGTATGCAAAATCCTAATTCAATAACTTTACACTACTAAATGGAGTAATAACATTGCATATTATGAATGTTTATACGTATATAATATAAGCACTAATAACAATGATAAAGAATCAATACAGGATATCAGCATATCCTCAATTTCAATCCTTGATCTCTTCGTCTCCGTCAGCGTCCTTCTTTGCTTCTGGCTCTTTGTCAGTTAAATCAACAAAAAAGAAATGTCATTAATTGTCTACTAAATCTGTAACAATCACAGAGTACATACCACTCTCTTCCAAATCGCTAGTCCAAAGGGTCAAGTTGTCTCTAAGTAGCTGCATGATCAAAGTAGAGTCTCTGTAGCTCTCTTCTGACAAAGAGTCTAACTCAGCGATAGCGTCGTCGAAAGCCTGCTTAGCGAGATGACAGGCACGGTCAGGTGAATTCAGAATTTCGTAATAGAAGACAGAGAAGTTAAGAGCCAGTCCGAGGCGGATAGGATGTGTAGGAGTAAGATCTGTCTGAGCAATGTCGGTGGCAACCTATATTGTCTATTAGACCAATGCACACACAACATGAAATTTCAGCCTTTCACTCACTTTGTAAGCTTCGTGCGCAGCAGTGGCAGCTCCCTTTCGCTTCTCTCCCGAAGCAAACTCGGCAAGATAACGGTGATAGTCTCCCTTCCTAGGAAAAGAGTTAGAACTAGTACATGGAAAATTTCAAAGAATTGTTACGAACATCTTGTAGTAGAAGACCTTTGACTCTCCATTGGCAGCCTTGGGAATCAGGAAATCTTCCAGGACAGTTAAAACATCGCTACAAACATCCTCGAGCTCCTTCTCGATCTTGGCACGATACTCTCTGATCGGAATGACATGTTGCTCTGATCCTTTCGCCTCTTCCTTTTGCTCAATTGATGAGATGATTCTCCAGCTAGCACGGCGAGTTCCAATAACGTTCTTATAAGCAACCGAAAGCAGATTACGCTCATCAACAGTGAGTTCTTCTCCGAGCTGCGAGAAACATATCAGCAAAAGCAATCATAATAAATTTCAGACGACAGATACATCTTACATACCTTAGCCACATCCTGTAGTGAGAAGAAAAACAAATTAGCCAAACGCGCAATTATATTAAAGCATTTGCTTGCATCTGCGACAGGGTGGACATCCTGCGCAAATGCCACAGTGCACCATCACAGAAAACTAGATCTCGTACCTTCATGTAAGTGACCATTTCTAAGCGCAACGTCAGCAAAGAAAGCAATTGAACCAAATGCAAGAACATAAAACACATACCATCGTAGCGCTCAGCTTGCTCACACAGCCTTGCGAGGAACGTCTTAGTTTCTCTCTACAGGTCAAAACAACATCAGTAAATTCAATTCAAAATGGCAGAGACGAGATCGCGATCAAACAAAAAAGCACATCAGGAAGTCATTAAATAAAACAATCCATAGCCCAGACATGTCAGAGAACATCATTTTTTGCAGCGCAGCTCCTGTGCTCAAAACAAACACAATTCTTGCCATTCACTGCAAATCAATATCTCGCAGATGCGCATCTCTTGTCAACATCTGCATCCTTAAACAAGCTGAGCAAGTTCCGCAAATTTATAGACGCGATAGCCATTCTCCGGAAATAACTGATGATAATTGATACACAAAAAGAGATGACATGAATCGCTACTAGACTGAAAAAATACTGAGATAGCTGCACGGTGAATTTTAAAAAAAACGCATTATAATATAAAACAACGCATCAACCGCATCTCTCTTAAAGGGGAAGGCAGAAACGTACCTCAGTAGACATTTGTGTCAAATAATCAGAATTAATAACCGAAAGATCGATCGATCGACAGAAGGAAAAAAAATTATCAAGTTTTTTGGGGAGATGAAAAGAAAGAAAGCTCGTGTTTAGATGAAAAGCAGGAGCAAAAGAAAGGAACACGCAGAACGGATAGCCAGGACAGCAATCAAATTACATTAGGAGTTTGTGGCCCAGACACTAAAAAGTCAACAAGAGGTACAGAAACTGACCAGTCGGAGGGTAACAAGACATCCAAACTAACTCGCCTAAATGAGCACAAGAGCACAAAACAGTGACTTTGTAGTGCTATCCGGTCAAAGCGCATTAACAGCAGGTTTTCAGTCACAATATGCCATCCTTCGACATATAGCTGGCTCGCTGTTGCCTGACCGTGTTTTCATCAAAATGCGTCTTCACACGTCTCGAACAACTCTGGCAATGAAATCAAAAAATTTATTATCTGGCAACTTTAGTATCGTTCCAGATGGCGGTACTGATTGTGACAACAATCTTCTTATAATGTGCTACTAAGCATTACATCGTATTGCCCCTGTGTTGTTAGACTTTAGACTTGATTTCGAACGAATTACCCGAGACTTCCTCACTAAAAGTAAATGAAAAATATGGCCAAGCCAAGAAAACTTCCAAAATGTCACGGGATCAACTGTTTAGCATTGAAAAAATGAATGACAACCCTGGGATTCGAACCCAGGCCTCCGAAGAGATGAGAACCTTAATCTCACGCCTTAGACCAACTCGGCCAGATTGCCTTCTATTATAAAATCTCACTTTGTCTTATATCATGAGACGTTCTGTTTACCCGGGCCGTCCTGTTTGCTTTTACAAATACAAGCAATTACTAAAATAAATTGCACGGACCTCTTTATGCCGTTATGATCTCATCCATTGTTGGCATGCCAGTCTAGCTTGAAGAAGTGGATATAGAGTCTTGATGTCGCTGTATAAACCGTCAGAAGATCAAGATGGCCGGTTGGCCGATCTGATAGCAAAGAAGCGGAACCTCATCACGGTGTCTGGGGCTTCGTCCTTAGGCCTAGCTAATGAGGTCGCGCTACTAAAAGAGAAGTTCAACCTGGAGAAAGAGTCAGGTGGGTCAATGAAAACGTCGCGCATTAAGGCAGCATTGAAATCAACAGATAAGAATCAACAGAAAAAGGTGAAATTTTGAAATTAGGTAGTTACAGTTATCGCATCTTTGCATCTTCGCTGATATTGCTAATAGGCATGGAAAGCCTCGAATAGGAACGTAAAAGATCGAGCAGCTAGGGATGTGCAATCACCAGAACCTTCTGAAGCGCAAGTATCCAGTCATTCGCAAAAGGTTCTGGAAAGAAAGGCAAAGCAATACCAAGCTCTTAAGCAGGGATATGTGGCACATGGTGTTCGAGAAGAAGATGTGCTGATAGATCTTGATATGATCCCAACTGGTCACTCTTCTGAGGATGAGAGAACTGGCAGTGGAAACAGTAGTGGCGATGACGATGACGATATGGTGGAGCACACAGACGAGTTTGGACGCACAAGAAAAATCTCAAAATGGAAGCTGCCGAAGAAGTTCAGCGGTGATAATGAGGACGACGATGGAGACAATGGCCCTGGCGGCTTCAGCGGAATTCATGTACAAAAACCACAAAAGGTCATCTACGGAGATGTCATCCAACATGAAGCTTTCCATGGGAACGAAGAGGCTATGAGAGAGATATTGACGAGAGATGACACAAATGACTTGGAGAAGCACTATGACGCTAATTGGGAAATCAGAACAAAAGGAGTAGGGTTTTACAACTTCAGCCAGGACAAGAAAACAAGAGACGAAGAGATGCAGGATCTGAAGACCATGCGAAAAGAGACTATTAAGATGATGAAAAGGTCAGGGGAACTGAGACAGAGACGAACTCAGAGAATTAACAAAAGGAAACAGCTATTACAAGAAAAGCGAAATGCTTTATTAGGAGAACAATTTCTGGATGCAATGCGGCAGTAGCGTCTTATGAGATGACAGGCATGTATGATACTGAATTATAAACGTCTATATGTCAAATTTGTGAATGACAGTTGTCTGTTTACTGTAAACTAGATTGAAATGGAGCTTTAGATTAAAATTTATGCTACGAGGATTTTAAAGACCTCGCCTAATCTGCAAGAGCTGTCGGCAAGCAGATATGGCAAGAGAAAGAAACTTGTCCAACAGAATTTAAGAAACCGAGTCAACCGTTAGTCGATGTCAAGTAGAAGTCGACTGACTATTGCATTTTTTATGTGCTATTCTTGTGCTGTAGTATAGCAATCGCATTGCCACGTTGACCAAGGAATCATTTACTCCGCAGTTCATATCTGGCGAGATGATCCAAGTACGTTAATGAACTCGAACTTGATTATAAGCCACAATCGCCAAGCAATGTGGTACCATACTGACTCGGGTCACTGTGGTGGTGTCATTGCAAACGATTTTGAAAAATTACGGTGCTGGCGAGCACAGCCGGGGATGGACACACAGCCACCAGCAGAAATCGCTATCTAAGCAGAACTGCCGGGGAAATGAAGTCAAAGCCCCGCGGCCCTAGTTCTAGAGCTTTCCTAGAGATTAACTCTAAAACCTAGATCTCGCGTCATCCGATATATAATTTCATCTTCATCTTTATATCGCTGTTTTATTTAGATATATACAGTAGTTACCGTCCAAAGTCTTCTCATGCAATGAGTTCAAAAGTGGCTTCTCCGCCTCCTCCGCCACCGTCTGTGCCTGAAGGTAATTTTTTAACAACTCTGCCAGCGAGCTCCTGTAGGATATGTCCGCTAACTATTTGGTTCATCAGGCTGGCATGCCAAATATGACACAAATTATAACACGTAAGTTGGGAGAAGACTGTTATTCTAAATGCTGTCAAGCAGAGGTGTTTTAACGTTCTAGTTACTACTACGTTAACCTAGCGACAGGAGTATCTCAATGGGAAATGCCAACTGCTCCTTCCGGTGCAAAGCCTGGAGATGCGCCGCCTCCCTACGATGGCGCCGCCAGCAGCAAAGCTAGTGCGCAGCAGCAGCGATTTCAACCTCAGTACCAGCAGCAGTACCAGCAATATCCACAACAACAGCAGTTTCCTCAGCAGCCGTACTACAGTAATCAGGCACCTCAGCCAATGTATGGACAGCAACCGATGTATGGACAGCAACCGATGTATGGACAGCAACCGATGTATGGGCAACAACCGATGTATGGACAGCAGCCAATGTACGCACAGCAGCCACAATATGCGCAGCCACAGCAAAAACAATCTGGATTGGGTGGGATGGGCACAGGAACTGCCATGGCCCTTGGTGCAGGTGGGGGCTTGCTAGGTGGTCTGCTCATTGCTGATATGATGACTCCCGATTATCCGCCTCCTGGAGATTATGGTGGAGATTATGGTGGAGATTATGGTGGAGATTACGGTGGTTTCGACGGCGGCGGTGGTTTTTAGGTGGTCGAAACTAGAGGGTAAGCTCTCTTTGACGGTTGGGTTGTTCCTGCAATCCGGGCTGTGAGAACATGGTTGAGCAAGGAGATATAATTCATACTTTAATGGTAATATGTTAGTAGGTTCGGATTGTCATAAGTGCTTCCATTATCGCTTTATGGTAGTACGCTCTCATAATAAATTTGTGTGATTTGCGAATTCTTGGATTTATAAAAGACATACTCTTACATGAGCCATAATGTCTATTAGACATAACTTGAATTCGAGTCATTCATTACATGTGGTGGAGTTGCGCCATCTCATACTTATTTTGAAGAGGAACCTCGGCTTGCCATAATCCCAGTTAGGAAAGGCAGAATACTTTCCAAAGTTGTCACACTTATGCGGTACTTAAGTGAGCTTTGACTCTTGCCGCGTAAGAATCTAAACGTATGTGTTTTTAAGCTGCCGGTTCGATGGATTTAGAGCTCTCAAAATAGTACCGTGCGAACATCGCCACTTTTTCGTTCATGAACGAAAGCATCATCTTCATACATTTGTTCGCACATATTTGAATAGCGGAATAATAAATTTGGTCAATTGTTCGATTTTCTTCTTATATCCCTTTGCTCGGAGCAGTTTCGATCTGATCCCGCCATGGCATTTCTTCACCGCAGCTCGTCACCGGACGAATCTGATAGTATAGATGAAACGCAACCACATACCTCTGAGAAGAAACCAAAAACAAGAAGGCCTCCAAGTGTGTTTCTTCTGTTCTAGCTCAAATTTTAACAGCAAAGCCGTGTTTCTCACGTCGTCTGGCACTGCAGCATGCTAAAACTCAAGTGAATACTAACTCCCTTTTTAGATACCGCTTTTCGTCAACAACGTCTAAAGGCGTGGCAGTAAGTTGCATAAAATATTTAATCAACCGGAAATAGAACGTTCTAAGTTGTGTTTGTTAGGCCTATTCTTACACCAAAGACAGTGTTGCCTTTGTTTTTTGCAGTAGGCATCATCTTTGCCCCTATTGGGGGACTCCTCCTGTGGGCTAGCTCTCTTGTATGATCTGAAAAACTGAGCAATTTGTCTTAGGCTAAATTTATTAACTGCTTGAAGGTCCAAGAAATTGATTTGGACTATACACACTGCGACCAAGCTCCTACTACATTCGAAGATATGCCATTAGGGTCTTATTCCGACCATTTCCGTCAAGGAGGTGGTTTCACTACACCGATGTGGAAGCAATCGAAGAATAGTTCTGCTATTCCAGGTCAGCAAACCGTCTGTAGTATCCTTTTTGGCGTTGAGCACGAAATGCAACCACCTATATTACTCTATTATCGTATGACAAATTTCTATCAAAATCACAGACGTTATGTTCAGTCTATCAATGAAGATCAGATCAAAGGCCTAGCCATGTCTTCAGCGGCTTTAAATAGCGCAGATGACTGTAAGCCTCTGATCACAGATCCTGTAAGTGGCCTGCCTTACTATCCTTGTGGGCTGATTGCGAATTCTAGATTCAATGGTGCGCATATTGATGTCATATACTCGGAATTTCCTATTAGTTTTATTGACTAGCCTCATTTTAGACACCTTTTCTTCACTTACGTATAGAGGCAACGTCACTCCTCAAGACGATTCAAATGCCGATACGATTTATGTGATGAGTGACAAGAATATCGCTTGGTCTCAAGATAAAAACAGATTTAAAAAGACAAGTTATAAGGCCTCCGAAGTTGTACCACCCCCAAATTGGGTAGATGCATATGATGGTGGCATCTACACTGACGATACTTTACCTGACATATCTCAGGATGAGTCTCTTCAAAACTGGATTAGAACTGCTGGGTTGCCCACATTTAGTAAACTTGCATTAAGAAATGACACTGAACCTTTATTGGTTGGAAGCTACCAGATTGATATTGCAATGCGTACGTTCATACGTCATGTGATTTAGAAATATTTTCAGAAATCGTTTGCTGAATATTGGTATAGGTTTCAATGTGACAGAGTATGGTGGTACAAAATCTGTCCTCATTTCAACTCGAACAATAATCGGGGGTCGAAATCAGTTCTTAGGTATCGCTTATCTTGTTGTTGGTGGACTTTGCATTGCTCTTGGATTCTTGTTCACTCTTCGTCATTTCATCAAGCCAAGGTATGACAAGCTTTCACAGTGACTATGTCGATTTTTATTAACTCTATTTAGAAAATTGGGAGATCACGCCTATCTATCATGGAACAATGAAAATGCTACGGCAACTACCACTGCTAGGGATCTAGGCAGCAACACTGTGGAGCGGAGGCAGGGGTGAAACAAAAGCAATTTAGACCACTCACTCGTCGGAGTTATATATCATATTCAGAGGCTAGCTAAATCTGCATATGTTTTATTTTGTCTCTATTATTATTCACTTTTTGTTTACGGTCTTCTACTTTTTGAAAAAATATTTTCTTTATGTTCTTTCTACAGTGTGTATTTACCTGGATTGTATATTTATACTTAATGATAACAAATGCAATGCTAGATCTCTGCAATGGTTTGCTGAGATCTCCTTGTAGGTCTTAAATATGAAATATTTTAGGCATCAATAGCCATTGCTGCGTTGCTGCACCCATTATTTCAATCACTTCAAATTATAGAAGTAACATAGAGCTAATTTCTGAAAACTGACGGAGTTCGTTGCCGGAGTAACCACAAATAAAGTAGAGCCTCATTTATTGCGCAGGATGTCAACAAACATTGCGAAGTTCAATAGTCGTTCGCGCTTTAAGCAGTTAAATCACAGCTAAGATTTTTTCTAATTTCGTTTAAGATAATTTTGCCTTTGTCCGGGCTACTTTTCCCATTTCTGCTATTGTGTTGCATATCATTGATTTAGCTGCCAAATTCGGCTCAACTCTGCAGCCGCTTTTCTTTCGGTTCTCGATCATCGCCGATAGAGTATTTCAATCTTTCTCTATCCAAAGGTTGAGATAGCTATGGATTCTAAAGTCGAAAAATTGGGAGTACTGATTGTAGTCTTTATTAAAGCAGTATGTGTTCGTAATGTGGACTTAGTCCTCATTTTTGAAATAGCAACTGTCTACGTGTCAGCTAACATTCGAACTTAGAAAAATCTACCCAACCGTAGAACTCTGGGCAAACAGGATCCATTTTGCACGGCACGAATAGGGCAGAATGCACAGAGCACCAGCATTGACCGACGCGGAGGACAGACACCGCATTGGGATCAGGAACTCAGATTCGACATCTACAATATTTGTGAAAATCAAGTCATGAAGATAACAGTCCTGGATGACAACGATGCCAAGCCGGAGCTGATTGGCGACACTATCATTGATCTGACTCCAGCTTTTGAGAGTTCTCGAGCAGAGGGTTACGATAAGTGGCATCCAATAAAGTATAGATCAAAGTGAGTATCATCCAATTTATACTGAAAGAGTTCATATTCCGAGATCTAGAAGATTTACTCAAATGAAGGTACGCTGGCGAAATATATATCGAAATGACGTTTTATGCAAAGGTACTATTAAAATTATGATTGATACCGAGGTGATCTCGCTGTTCTAACTGTAATAGAAATCACGAAAGGTGAAGAAGACAACACATGGACAGGATAAGCCAAATGTTCAAAGGGTCTCTCGTCGTCCGCTTGCTAATGATGACCTCAACAGATCTGGACCAGGTGATATTTCCAGTGCAGCTCTCGAGGAAGAGCTGTACAAAAAGTATAACGGTGCCGCAGTGTACCACGAGAACCCCAATAGCAGTCCGCATTCGCCTACCAGGAGAGAAGATTCTCTGATGAATTTGAAGTATCATGTATCTCTTCCGAGCTCTCCGTATATGCAAGATATTAACCTTACACCGAAATCATCGCCATTGCAACAAGATAATTTATCAAAACGTCTCAGTTCCGGGTCATTAACATCACTTGATAGCTTGGCATCGAATCATGGACGATCTGTTTATCGATATGATACGAGCGTATATACGCCTCAAGATCCGGACTTCTACGCCGATGTGGAGAATTCAGGCTATGTGTGGCAGCGACGAGGAAATTTTGCAGATTCCTCAGAGAAAGATGAACGGCCTATGGCTGCAAGAGAACTGCCGGTACCACCCATTGGTAGACCATTACCTAGACAGCCTGATCCAGAAGAGTACTATAGTGATCTTGAGAGCACAGTAGATATGAATAGCAAAGAATCGGAACACATGAAAGACTTCCAGAGAAGGTCATCGAATCATAGATACTACGATGAAAGTCAATTATTACCAGTTCCACCTTACATGGAAGAAGATGAGCGAACTCCTACTAGCATATATTCCAATTCTGGTATTCTCAACACGGAAATTCCTAACAACAGATATGTAGATGAGTATGTTAGATATTCCAGCAGCAGCGATAATTTGACGGGTCATATCCTTGATAACTGCAGAACTCAAGACCATAAGTTGGAAAACGTGAATCATACATCAAAAAGACTAGACACCAGCGGAAATGCGCGAAGTAGAAGCTTGAATAATATATATCAACAGCCACCCCTCCCTCAACAAGAGCATCATTCTGGTAGACATCTAGCTAGAAAACGCAATAATCCATTACAGCGGGACCCTGTTCTAGATGCTGAGGTGGAGCATCTAGAGTTACTACTACAACGGGAAAGCATCATGCACAGATCTTAACTCTTGCATTTCCTCTGAATTTCTAGAAGATGCTGGGGTTCATTCTTATTCTCACTGGATGGATTTAATAGGTTTCAACGAGCCAGAGGAAACTACGCAACGATCCGAAATTTTTAGAAAACATGTTTGTTTATCATATTGTTAGACTTCGCATTTTGGCTTAATTGATAATTTTTGCATGCCATTGATAATCTAATATAGAAAAACTAGATATTTTATAAAATGGCCAGCGGTGGATCCTATATTGCGGATATGACTGACAATACGTTTTCGTCCATTTCCGTTAGTAAAGTTTCGATGGACAAGTCATCTGAACTGTAAAAATTCAAAGGTGTACCGTAGTAATTTCTTAACTCCCAACATAGCCACTACAATACGTCGACTGATATTTTTTCAAATACTATAAAAGAAGCTGCGGTATTTACAATTGCACATGCGACAGCAATGACTCTAGACGAGCAAACAGCAGAATCAATAAGCAGTCGCAGCTCTGCTACTTCTCCAGATAATATCGACCACCATTTGGTTTCAAAAGTCATGTCATCAAAAGCAGCATCAGAAGGTACACCTGTTGCACAAGGTGTCGACAATAGCAAGACAGCAGACGAGGACAAAGAATTGATTGAAAGGAGGCGGTATACGGCTATTGAAAAGGGAAAGGGGCAGGCTGTTTCACGAGACCTATCCGAGAACGAACACGAACACGAAGAAGACGATGATAGTGAGAGTGACAGCATGGCCGACGATGACGAAGATCAGGATGATCTCGAAGACGACTTGGTGTGTTGAAATCTTTTTTTCATTCTGATTACGTAGTTCAGCAGCTGTTTGACTGTTGTTATTTCACCTAGCATGCGCAACCTGAACTAACTCTTGTATTATTATAGATGGTATTGAACGAAGGTAGCTTTTATCATTTAATAGATATCACAGCATTCTTATTAACAACATGATAGAGGACAGAGATGGCTCCGAAAAGATAGATACATCAAATATCATTTTTGGAGGACGCACACGCAGTAGGAATCAGGACTATCGATTCATGCCTGACACGATTGTAGAGGTTGATGAAAGCGGCGATGGAAATGATTTATATGATGACGACGAGATTGATGATGAGGACTTTGTTATTTCTGATGACGAAATGGAGTAGTCAAAAGATATTTGAATAGAGTAAGAAACGTAGTACTAACGTACCATGGTCACAGGCGATTTTTACTGCCAATGTATGATAGCTGATGGAATTTAGATACATGAGATCCTTGGACCTTTAGAATTAAAAAGTTTACCGATAGCACAATGGAACATAAGCTAGTTGCTCTTGTGTTTTGGGATTTTATGGCAGGAACTATAGCACTAGACACTCGTGTCAGACCACATATAAAATGTCCATGATCTAGCATATCATCGTGTGTGCTACGAGGCAAACGGTCACGAACCGAACAGTCACAAACTGAACAGTACTTAATATGTGTACGTAGATCTAATTATTTTATTCATTTCAAAACCAATACCATCACGCAAATTCGTAACAAACTCGATATAAGAGAAGACTATATAAAACATAACGAAAAACAAGGATCAAAACAATACATGCATATCTTTAATAATGTAATAAATAATTCAAAAGAATAGTTCACATGTATGGGTATTTGCACACACGCATATATTTAACAGCACTTCGAAGAATCTTTCTTCTCCTCATCCGGAGCGCGAGTGAAGCTGATGGTGGTACCTTCACCAGGGCGAGGACCAGTTTCGGGGCCCTGATCCAGTTGCCTGGACGACACTATACGATAGATTTCTAATGACGTGTTAGATGGTTGCCATCGTAGAATCCTAAGAGAAAATATTACCAGTCAAGATATTTTGGAAAGCCAATTCGACGTTTGACGCATCCAAGGCAGACGTCTCGATGAAAGAGAGATTGTTCTCGGCTACATAACCGGTTAATATCAATAAA
Source organism: Babjevia anomala (assembly GCA_030580435.1). Classification (NCBI taxonomy): domain Eukaryota; kingdom Fungi; phylum Ascomycota; class Lipomycetes; order Lipomycetales; family Lipomycetaceae; genus Babjevia; species Babjevia anomala. Next base: position 12,405 of record JAKTSW010000185.1, read on the forward strand.
TTGCCTCCTACAAGTAAATGGTATTCAAACACAAACCTGCGAAGTTCTTGGCCTCATCTGTAGGAACCGCTCTCAAATGTCGCAAATCACTCTTGTTACCAACCAGCATGATTACAATGTTACTGTCAGCGTGGTCACGTAGCTCTTTGAGCCATCTGGTAACATTTTCGTATGTACCGTTCTTGGAGATATCGTAAACAAGTAACGCTCCAACTGCTCCACGATAGTATGCGCTGGTGATTGCTCGGTAACGCTCCTGACCGGCAGTATCCCAAATTTGAGCTTTAATAGTTTTAGCGTCGACACTGATCGACCGTGTAGCAAATTCGACTCCAATGGTACTCTTTGACTCTAAGTTGAACTCATCCCGCGTGAATCTACTAAGAAGATTGGATTTACCAACACCCGAATCTCCAATCAGAACGACTAAAAACCAACATTAGCTAACGGACCAACGTATTCCCATGTGTTGCTAAAGCAAGGCAAGATACAAGATCAAATCACAAAACAAGAAAAGCCACATATTTTGTAAAAATAAGCAAATCCACGATGGCGACGATGAGAAAGCATATCTAGCCGCGCGTGTTCGCTTGGTTCTCGATGCCAATATATATCCGTATGTTATTCCACAATTTAATTAGCATCTGGTAACAATGCAACCCATCTACAGCAGGCAGCATTCACGACTCATACGAGCCATGCAAACCAGTTTGGAAAAACACAACTTCAACAAAATTCAGACTGCCAGACCGCATAATTGTGATAATTGGCTGAATGACGATATGCTTCGCCTCATCTCCATCCGCAGAGTACCTATAAATACCATCTGCCATAACAAAAACAACTGCTATGAAATAAGTACCTTTAAAGAGATAGTCGTATTCATCCTGTGCCATTTTGTTACTTTATGATGCTGTTGAATGCGATACAACGTAGATAATTTCACGGATTGAAGAAGGGAGGCAAAAATATATCAGAGGCAGATTCACTAAAACAAGACATGGTGAAAAGGGGCGGGCACAAAGGAAGTAAGCACCCGCTTGATTTGCACCTGGAAATGCACTAAACGTTAAACTAACGCAGTTTATGCATTAAATGCTCTTGCTTCTGCTAACTGCGCCACTTCTAACTCGTCCATTTTTACAGAGTTTTTTCGTTATATCGAGTATCATTATATCGACAGTTGATCGTATTACCCTCCTTAGTCGATATCTAATCATAAACACCG
>JAKTSW010000186.1:0-13593 GCA_030580435.1 Babjevia anomala
CCATGCCAGAAACGAACAAGCCAACTCTGGAGGAGGTTCCAAATGATACTGTCGAAACTTCAGAGCGATTAGCTGAAAGCAAAATTAGGGGTAGGAGGGCTCGTTACAGAGCCAGGAGGAAAAAAAGGCAGAAGCTGGTAAAGGCCGGGAAGCGGAAGAAGCCACAAAAGCATCAAGGTATACAGAAGTTTCGGTATACCTATTGTCAGGACAGGCGAGAGAGCGGTTTGAAAGAATACAGCCTTATGGAGCGCGGTCTCGTACGAGACCTAAGTCGGCCTCTAAGAGCCGAGTATCACAGTTGGATGACGGAGCTGTCGTCCACCAACACTGCCGCTGTCGATTTGCAAGAATTCCGCTCATCCTTACAGACACGGGGACAGGCAAACACTTTTCTATTCCCTTTTTATTTTAAAAAGGAGTTTAGAGAGGCACGTTGGATGAGGTATCGAAAGCGCCAGCAGGCAGACGATAATCTTGCTAACGCCTTACGGAGCAAATTTGGTGATGACGTGATAATACTTATGGGTAATTACAATAACTCCACGAAGAAGTATCAGGCACCTAGTCGCAAGAAAGGCTTCCGAGACATGTTCCGCAAAAAGGGCTTTGATGTTGTGCTCCTTGACGAGTTTCGGACATCTTACTGGTGCCCAAAATGCAATCATAGGGTGAAGGCCACGAAATACCGCGAGAACCCTAGACCTCTGAATACTAAGCAAAGAAAGAGGAAGTCGGGTTTAGGAAAGCGGAAGTGGGACTGCGTTCAGGATCCAGAGGAGGGCCAGAGGAAAGATGAGGAGAACGTCAAAAAGAAAGATGAAAAGACAGGTAAAAAAGAAAAGCAACGTAAAATGCGGCTAGTCCATGGACTTCTCGAATGCCAAAACAAGGATTGCTTGCCTGGCAAAAGCAGGCTGTGGAACAGAGATGTTCTAGCATGCCTAAATTTCATCCACATTCTAAACGGGTACCGCGAGAATAATGAGCGTCCTGCTCGGTTTTGTCGTGAGTCAATCATAGATGTATGTAAACAAGTGGAGTGATTCAATTGAGAATCGCTCCATCCGGGCGAGTTATCGCTCGTCCATTTTTACAGATGTTGTTTTCGTTATAGAGAATATCGTTATATCGAGAGTTGATCGTTAAGTCAACCTCTATATTCTCCCAAAGCCCAAAGCTTAATTCACAACTTACGCGCTTTATCTCTTGTAATAAAATATTCTGACGGTAAGCTTTAATATCAGCTCGTATTCCGCAGCATGGCATGGCCGAGAACGTAAGCCAGGATGTTTTACATATACTTAATTTGCTTGCAGCGGCCTCTGCTCGACAGGACGAGCTTTTTAGTGTCTCGAGACAAAGCAACTCCGTCCCGGCAGCTACTACATCAGAGCACGACGCAAGCAACCAAGATATGAATCAAGACTTTGCACAAAGCAGCTCAGGCTCACTTAATAGCAATTACGTCATTAATAGAAAGCCGACACGGAGCAGCGCAGTATCTAAAGGCGCTAGCCCACACGAAATTAAATCGTATCCTGCTGCTTTGAGATATATCACTGGAACCTTAATGCGTGATCCCGAAGTAGTGGATAGACTTAAGAAAATGAAGAAACATCAAGATGAGCATGAGAAGCAATGGTATACTTTAATTTTGGGCCTAGTACAGACAGCCACAATGGTGAGGTCAGAAGTGCTGATTTTTTTTTAGGTATGAGGGTAGGCTCAATATTATCAAGAAATTTGATCAACGAAGAAAAGGCAGGAACACCTTGAAGGATGTTTTGTGAGTAATATATTTTGACTACCTCGCACAGCCATTTCGGAAATTTGTTCTAAAAGGTAGCAGGAAGCTCGTCGGAGGAGATGCTGGTAATGCAGAAGAAGACATGGAGGTAATACATAATTCTTGCTCAAGGGGTCTTTGGAAGTTCATCTAACGACGGTTTTAGCGGCAAGATAGGTGCGAGGAAATTGATGAAATTGAGAGATACGACAAAAAGGTTTATATTGCTTCGATGGAGATGGTTAAGTCAATGAGCACTGAGTTGGCATCATTGAAGGTGCCTTTTTTTTGCAATAGAGATTATGTCTACCTCGATCAACAAATACCATTGGATAAAAACACTGAGTACGATGATAATGACCAATATAATGAGATGCTAGAAAATAGGAGGAGAGTGCTACAGCTTTTAGATGACCTATGCACAGATGAGGAGGAATAGCAAATACAGAAGAATCAGCATATATATTCATAAGTTGTAGCGTTGGCATATAACATGCAAGTGCCAGTCAATCAGGAAATTCTTGGTTCAATTTAATCATCATAAGTGAAATTTAATAGCATTTTTTGATTTAAATCGTTTGTTGGAGGATACGCTGGATTTGGAGCGGAAGTAGATTGGAGAGCCAACGAATCACGTGACTGTGACTGCAACAACAGAAATTTTTTTTAAGTATTGGTGAGACTGAAAATCTCGAAATTTTTCTCTGTCGATATTCTGCCGTTATTCTGCTCTCGCATTAGAGATACACATAAAGTTGTGGCCAGTCGAAAGCCATTTCTTTACCTTCTTTGTTCCCTTATTTTTGTCTTTACTTTTACCTCGCTGGCTTTGAAGTGACATAAATTGCGCAATTACTTGAAGTGTGAAGTCTTCGATCAGGCAGGATAGTAACTGCCACGACCACGGGAACAAACTCAAGTCACGAAGAAATCCCACTTTTTCTTCTTCAAGTGTATATAGATACAGTTTATCAATTTAGAAGAAAACTGAAGCGCGGTTGCACCTAGGAAATATCACAATTCGACCATGACGTTCGTACGGGATACAGAGCAAGCGTATCGGCGATTGTCAATATTCTCTGTCTGTAACAAATCGAGGATACGGAATATAAACGCAGTGCATAGACCATTAGCAATTTTTCCAGACGTCGATCCATGTATCGGGAACTCCTCGGGCCGTTCCAGAAAATCCGCACATAGCATTCATTTCAACACAAGTTTCTCTACGATCAGCGGTCAGAATGTCACAGGATCTCCGATTTCTAAGAGAAGCAATTATTTTTGTACATACAAAGGAGTGGAAAGTACTTCCAGCTGCATTGGTACTTGTAGAAGTAACTATGAAATCCTCGGAACGGGAGTCTTTCGAAGGCAATTGCATTCTTCAGCTTCTCGTGAGGCGTACTTCGACTTCCTTAAAAACATAAAACTAAGGACGGATAGTAAGGACGAAGCTAATAGCCAAAAGTTTAAGGAATTGCAAAAGGAAGAAGAGAGTAAGGAGGAAGATGAGGAAGACGAGGAAGATGAAATTTCTTCACAAGGCATCACACTGGATGACGTGGCTTACCGCCCATCACGTATCGTACCGGATAATGCAGATCCGACGGAGACAGATACGATTTTAGAGATTGGATTCAAGAAGTCAAGTCGGCGATGGAGAGATCAAATGAACGGTTTTACTATTGAGAGCTGGAAGGCCCGCGAGAAAGTTGTGGATTCCAACGAGATTGAGAAAATTGCAAAATTGGTGGTGGCCGATCAACTAGGCCTGATATCCGTCGAGTGGGTTTCTGCTTTCCCAATTTCAGTTAATGGTGAGCCGGTAGTGTCCACAATGGACCCATTCGCTGAGCTCGTCAAGAACACTACCTTACCGGAGCTTGAAGAGGGCTGGCCTACATTCAATCTCGAAAATTTGAGCGTGAGATTTGATGTAACTAAGCGAATAAGCCAGCTGACTGGCCGACCCATCCCAGATCCAATTTTTTCGAAGGCGTTCTTGGTATCGGATATTTTGAAGTACTACGAGCTTGATTCGAGGAAAAATCATAGATATGGCTTTCATCAAGAAGATCCCTATAATCCTTATAAGACAAAGCTTTTCATCGATCCTAAGGAGTTTGAAGGAACGAATGTCACCATAGTCGAAAATCCTGCTAGAGGTACTATTAAGGCCGTGAAAGAGGAAGTTAAACGACAAATCGCAAGCAGAGTTCAAGAACTTGAATCGCGGTGAGCAAATCTTTCTGTATGCTCTTGCTGATCTTCGAACATTTCCTTGCATAGCTGGTTATATCCCCCGAAAGCACCGCATTTTGATCTTTTTTTTAAATGCTTGAAACTTTATTCTAAAATCTGTACTCTATTCACTACGATGTGTTACATAACCTACTTCCAACCTTGTATTTGTTAAATAAAATTCTTACTATTTCTTGTATATAATTTTCTTACCTCATTTGTGCTTCCTCTTTCTGAGCAATTGTCAAAAATGTGCGTGTCTGTGACTTAAAAAATTTCTTAACAAAGGAAGACAATCTAAAAATATTAAACCCAAATTTTTGACGACCAAAATGATAAAATTTACGACGAAAAGAGGATGAGATGGATTATTAACTTATGGTTATAGAGTTGTGTTTTTTGGTTGTTCATGATGTTTTCTGTTTCACAAGATTACAAATTCAAGAGCCAACTTTGGATTCATTGTTAGGAATATTTGAATCCGATCTAAGCGAAAATCGTAAATGAGTAACGTCACCGCAGATCAAAATTTGATATAATTTTAACAAGGAAGATACAAACAAAAGACAGTTTTTTTTAGAATATATAAGCAACATTAAAAGGAGAATGAATATAACCGTTACAAACCAACTTGGAACACTATCGAAATATAACTGAGCTAGTGGAATTCTGCCAATTTCCGCTTCATGCTAGCTTTCAAGCTTCTTCGGTCTTTCACAGAAGCGGCCAGGTCGTCGAGCATCTCAACAGTGGTCTCCCACGAGATGCATGCGTCAGTGATTGAAACACCATACTTAAGTCCATCCTTGCCGGCGGCGGTGACATCCTGACGTCCTTCTTTAATATTGCTCTCGATCATTACACCAATAATAACATCCTCTCCCTGTCTAATTTGTTGAGCAATATTTTTACAGACAAGAGGCTGGTTCCGATAATCTTTCATGGAATTGCCATGAGAACAGTCAACCATCAAGAGACCATCGGTCGGAAGCTTGGACTTGGCTTCTTGAATACTTTTCTCATCGAAGTTAGGTCCCCGTCTACCTCCTCTTAAGATGACGAAACAATGCTCGTTTCCTTTCGTAGTGGTAATCGCAGCTAATCCCTGCTTGGTAACGCCCATGAAGTGATGGGGATGCGAGGCAGCCCCTACAGCAGCGATAGCGATGTCCAACGATCCGTCAGTTCCGTTCTTGAATCCCACTGGGAAAGAGACACCCGAAGCCAGCTCTCTGTGAAGCTGAGACTCAGTAGTACGAGCACCGATCGCGCCAAGGCAAAGTAAATCAGCCAAAAACTGAGGGCTGATAGTGTCCAACATCTCCGAAGCGATCGGGACGCCCAAATTTGTGAGTTGACAGAAGAGGTTTCGGCTGACTCGAAGACCTTTGTTGATCTGAAAAGACTCATCGATGTCGGGATCGTTAATCAGACCCTTCCAACCCACAGTCGTCCGAGGTTTTTCCAGGTAGGCTCGCATGACAATCAGCAGCTCATTCTCGTGCTTTTGGGCCTCAACCTTTAGTCGTGAAGCATATTCTAGGGCGGCTTCGGGGTCATGGATTGAACAGGGACCAACAATGACTATCAATCTGTCGGATCGCTTTCTAAGGATCTGAACAGCAGCCCTTCTTGCCTGAATGGTGGTCTCGGTTGATTGAGCAGACTGTAAATAAAATAGTCAATTACCAGCCCAACACAAAGGAAATAATTTTCAAAGGCACATACAGCAGGGAACTCTTGTTGCAAAAGAGCTGGCGAGACAAGTGGATCGTATCCAACGACTAGACACATAAAAGTCAGATATACTGTCCAAGAGACAAATAAAAAAAAGTTCTTGTTTTTTAGACTACATATATCAATGTGCAACTGGCTAAAACAACAATGAGGTCAAAGTCAAAAAAAGTTTTTCACAGCTTACTTCTTACATCCTCCGGCTCTTCGGGAAAAAGGCTAGTAGCAGGCGAGCTGCTGGCACCGTCATGAGAGAACATCTATAAATTAATGAATGTCCGCAGCGAAAAAAATCTCACAAAAGTAGAACATATATCTCATTTGCTTCAAACCAGCAACGCTGTTGATATGTTGAAAACTGAAAACGATACATACAGGAACAGGAGCTGGCATTTCCTTATTATTATATAAAATTTGTTTATATTTGCTCTTGAAAAATTTAAATAAAGAGGCCTAGTTTATCTTGAGAAAGGATTGAAGAAACACTACAAGTATTTATTGAATTTACTTCGATGTCAATGTTCTTGTGCAATTAGGAGCGGCGTCGTTGTATGTCGGCTTCTCACGAGTTATTTTGAGTCACCCAGTTTCGCTTTTAAGGTTGCGCTTGTATTACGTAGGTAGGGTAAACTGCCTGGCATATGCATGTCCTCTAATGTGGTTACCTCAGTGGGTGGCCAGAGCCACTGCGTCAGCCTCATTGTAAAGTTACCGGACTTTTTTTCTGAGAGGCTCTACAAGTATCACTGACAAACGAAAGAAATAATGTTTCAACATATGGATGGAATATTAAATAATATGATCTAATGAGTCATAGAGTGAATGCTTATCAAATGGAGCAGACATCTAGCCAAGCGGCAGCCGTTACGTCTGGCACGCCCACTATAGTTGTATTCACTGTATGTGGCAACATGAACAAGGAACCGAGAGAGTTAATGATCTTGGACCAGCTTGAATCCTTTTTAAAAACAAGAAAACTGTTCAACTTTGAAAATAGCGTTTTGATAATGTCTGTCAATAATTGAACTGTCTCGGTTAACCATGCGAACTGATTATAATGTAAATACAATAACAGCTAGATATGATATTACTATGTTACAGACTCTCTCGACGATACGTTGATTACGTATAATCCGCAGAAGTTTGAGACTTCTAGATATTTCTGTCCAAAAGTCGGTTGCAGTTGCATTTGTAGGCCATCTGCTTGCATTCGAGTCACTCTCAAAATTTGTCTATTTAGACTCTACGGTTCCGATCTGCTGCCGCGAATTAGTTTTAATAGGTATTATATGCAAAAAGGTGACCTCAGAAGTGGACAGATAGCTTACTAGGTCCTTCATTCGCTCTTGTTGCCATATTTTTTTTGCTTGCTGCTGTCTGTACAATCCCACTGCAGCTCCGAGTCCCCAATACACTTTTTTGAGAAAGTAAAATCAGCAGGATGATCAAGGAGACAAGTAACTAGCCAGTCAGCTTCTAAAAGTACTTACTACTTGTTCCGACTAGAGTCAGCACCGTGAGCCGGTGAACGACATCCAATGCCTTGACAGACAGACTCTTGGCCATTCTCTCGTACTACCGCGTTATTAATAAAATGACAACCAAATTCGATATGACTTATAGTAAAGTTGCAGAGAATAATTATTTCATGACCGAGACTAAAAATCTTCAAAGCTCTGTTTGTAAGTTGCACATATGGTATTTCTCGTCTTATTCATATTTGAGGTTTAAACACAGCTATATTATACAATTAAATTTATAGATGTAACCGCGTTTTCTCAGATAAGGATTTTGACCGGACCACGCTCTGTCGCATTAAAGTTAACCTCTTTGACAACCCTAACCTCATATACTAGAACTCTACTCATGTACACCATTTCTCCGAGGGCATCGTCAACTTTGATGTTGAATTCTTAGTCCAGTCAGTCTTGTTCCCGAGCAGTTTGCCAGATCTGATTATATCAAAGCTATATTTTCTCTAAGGAACAACGGTGTGTCGCATTTATCGAAAAAATTAAATTGGCTGTCTATTGTCTGGATCACATACTGCGATTAGCATATGAAATAGGAAATTGTGCTGGTAGTTCGCGAAATGCACCATCGTTCAAATAGAGCTACACAGATAGACCGAGTTATACGCACAAGGCCATGAATTTGCGACCACCTCAATGCTTCTCTGCAATAGGGTTGCGGACTCTGGCTCGTCAAAACAGAATGTTCTCGGCGACTCATTGCTCATTCCGGCAGTTTCGTTTTCCCAACGCTTTGTCGCATCAGTCCTATAAACAACTGTTCAACCGTCGAAAATTGATACTTTTAGTAATCCCGTTTACATTGATTGGTGCATATCCTGTCGCAGATACTGATCTCAGCAGTTATTGGGATCGACGGTGGTTGGTGCATAATGAAGATCCACAAGCTCAATTTCCTACACTAGACGACATAGATGCTAACGCTTTGAAGGATTTTGGGACTCGCGAGGAATATCTCTTACATTTGTCAGATGAAGATCAAGTTCGACGACACCCTCGCAACAAGTCGACCATTGGCAAACTCTCATCTGCTGAGATCTCAAATGAGTCCGGTTCGCTGGCCGATTTGATCATAACTAAGACTGGACAAATATACGAATTTTTAGCAACAGGCGTAAGGCTTGTTCATCTGTTAATTATTTTTGTGCCAGTTGCCATGGGATCAGTTGCTATCTGTTTTGGAAAGAGGCAAGCTGAATTTGATGATGAACGAAGTGGTGCGTTATGGTGGTACAGGCTGCTCGTTCAACAAATGGAATTTGCTGGGCCTACATTTATAAAGGTAAATAACCTATTTTTGTAATATAATTCATAGACGAGGTTAAGCTGAAAGCCTAGCTTGGTCAATGGGCGGCGTCTAGAACAGATATATTTTCGCGAGCGATGTGCCGGGAGATGTCGAAGCTGCATTCGAACGTCAAGGCTCATAGCTTATCCTACACCAAAAAGACTATCGAAAGGGCCTTTAACGGAACTCCGCTAGAGCAAATATTTGAGAATTTTGACGAGACACCTCTTGGTATTGGAGCTATAGCTCAAGTATATAAGGCTAAACTTTCTGCCGACCTACCAGAACTGCAGCGAGGAGATTTACCAGATTCGTTCCTCAAAGATCGGGTTGTTGCAGTCAAAGTGCTTCATCCACGTGTTGAAAGTATAATCTACAGAGATCTCTCGATAATGAGTATAGGGGCACGGTTTTTGAATTGGATTCCGACAATTGAATGGTTATCTTTGCCAGACGAAGTTTCCAAATTTGGAGAAATGATGCGTCTGCAAATGGATCTTCGCATTGAGGCTGCGAATCTCAATATATTTCAGAGGAATTTCTCACTTGCCGAAAATATACATTTTCCGGTGGTTCCATTTTCAATCAATTCTTCAAGAGTTCTGATAGAAGAATATGTATCGGCCGTGCCTATAGACAGAATTTTGGACCTTCCTCCTAATTCTCGAGTAGATCTAGAGCGAGAAATTGCAAATATGGGCCTTGATGCATTCTTAAAAATGCTTCTTATCGATAACTTTGTTCACGCAGACCTTCATCCTGGTAATATTATGGTTAGGTTCTTGAAGCTTCCCAGCAAGTTGCCCAGTAAAATACAGGAGCAGCTCCAAAAGGTACCTCTTCTGAAGAAATCTCAGGAAGAGGAAGACGTGGTCAGCCGTCTACTAAATTTCAACGACTCGACTGAGTTCAGAAATGAATTGCAACGTCTTGACGATGAGGGATTTCGACCGCAAGTTGTCTTTTTGGATGCTGGGCTTGTGACTGAGTTGAATGATTACAGCAGACGGAATTTTATTGACTTGTTTACTGCACTTGCAGAGTTTGACGGATATAAAGCTGGAGAGCTTATGGTTGCACGTTCGCGAACACCTTCCACTGTAGTTGACTCTGAAATATTTTCTCTAAGAATGCAAAAGCTAGTCTTAGAAGTCAAAGCTAAGACATTTAGACTGGGCAACATCAAAATAGGGGATATGTTGAACGAAGCATTGACCATGGTACGTTTACATCATGTCCGTCTGGAAGGTGATTTCGTGAACGTTGTTCTCTCAATACTGTTACTTGAAGGTATCGGACGGCAGCTTAATCCGAATATTGATATCTTCAAAAGGTACGATTGAGTGGTTTCTTTGTTATTTTTTTTAGTTTTCTGTGATACTGACGCTCAATAAAGCGCCCTTCCCATTCTTAGACGACTGGGGGCTCAAAGGGCACATGGTAGATCCAACCTTTTGAAAGATCGTTCCGTATACTCTATGCTGAAGGTCTGGTTTGCACTTGAAGCGCGAGAATTCGTTACTGCATCGGCGCAGGATGTAAGTATTTTGCGGTTTTAGTCATAAACAACACACTAACTGCTGTAGATCAAACGGCTTGTAAAATACGATATACTTTGTCCAAATAGTTGATTCAGCTATATATGACTACATCCTAAGAGACTATATGTCAATAAAATTGTGCTTCCTAGAAATAGCGATAATTGCTGCAACTGGCGATTTGATTGATAGCGTAGCTTATCGTCATTGGCGCGTCTTTTTTGGCACGTGATAGTAAACAAAAGTATTTCTGCAAATTTTGCAGTGCACATTCAATAGTCCTCGATGTCCCAACATAAATTTAACTTTTTAGAACTCGAGAAAAATTATTAGTAGAACAGTCAGTATAGATCTCAATTCCCCTAGCATACACAGTCAACTGAAATTCCAGTAAACACAGCGAGCATCTAGACTATTATGCCTCCCAAACGTCGACTTTCGATTGAAGATGAACCGCGGAAAAAGCGCGCTTCAACAATGGCTAAAGCTGCAAAGGTTATGTCTGCTCCGCCAACAAAGGTATATCCGTCTCGCAAAGCTTCTGCAGCAAAGAAACCTTCGACTGCTAAGAAAGGGTATTCGACAACTATTCTCGCAAGCAAAGCAAGCAAGCGTTCTTCCGAATCTACAGAGATCACTGAACCTGACTTTTACTCAGATGGATCAGTAGATGAAATTCACCAGAAAATGGGGAAGGCTGAGGATCATAAGCTAGAGAATCGGGGAGAAGAGAATATGAAACCATCAATCATACAGTTTGAGCGAAAATACATTCCTTATCAATTATCAAAAGCTCGCGGAAAGATCGTTCAAGCAATACCAACGCTAAAGAATTTAAAACTCAATGTATTTGTCTTCGGAACTGGTAGCATGTCGGAATTGGGACTTGGCCCTCTGGCCAAAAATAAGGAGGTCAAACGCCCTAGACTTAATCCTTTTTTGCCTATTTCAGATGTAGGCATCGTGGAGCTGGCAGTGGGTGGAGCCCATGTTTTGGCAATTGACAAAAATGGGAAAGTATGGTCTTGGGGTTGCAATGATCACGGTGCACTAGGCCGAAACACATCTTCGGGCGAAGAAGGTCTCCTCAAAGACATAGACGCAGCCGATGACGAAGACGATGACGGAGATTTGAATCCACTCGAATCTACGCCCTCGAAGGTTGAGGAGCTACCTGATGAGGAGACATATGTACAAGTTGCAGCAAGTGATAATTTGTCGCTGGCACTGAGTGCCACTGGACGGCTGTGGTCATGGGGAACTTTTAGAGTAAGCGTCTTCTTATTTTCATCACGACATAATTCGAGGGAAATTGCTAACATGAGACTAAAGTGCAATGAAGGTGTACTCGGTTATAGTGAAGGCATCTTGTTTCAGCGAACGCCTGTTCCTGTTCCCATCCCTCATGAGATAGCACAGATTGCTGCAGGAAAAGACCATGTTATGGCTTTAACTACAACAGGTCGCGTATTTGCCTGGGGAAATGGCCAGCAGTTTGAACTCGGTAGGCGAATTCTTGACAGGAGTAAGATGCAAGCATTACATCCACGTGAGTTTGGACTAAAACACATCAAGTCTATTTCCAGTGGAGAGTTTCACTCATTTGCAATTGATGAGGACGGTCGTGTCATGGCGTGGGGATTGAATCAATTTGGTCAGTGTGGAATCCCATCCCAGGGTGGTGAGGATGGTGCTATAGTTTCTGGGCCGACTTACATCGATGCTTTAGATGGCAAAAATATTATACAAATAGCAGGAGGTGAGCACCATTCCATTGCATTATCGAGTACAGGTGAGATGTATACTTTTGGTCGCCTCGATTCCTTCGAAGCCGGATTCGCAAAGGATGAGCTCCCTGAGTCTGCTGTGAAAGACGAGTCTGGCCGAGCAAGATATGTTCCTCTCCCATCTTTAATATCGACCAGCAAATTTCCCAAATGGAAATATGTATCCTGTGGTAGCCACCATAGTATTGCCCTAGATGTAGATGGCTCTGCATGGTCATGGGGATTCGGCGAAACATATCAAGTTGGTCAGGGACCTGAGGGAGATGATATTGAGGTTCCTACGAAGATTGAAAACACTGCCAGTAAAGGTGTTAATATGGTATTTGCAGGCGCTGGAGGTCAATTTAGCGTACTTGCAGGAATTCCTGCATCATCTTAACTGAGCCAGAATGTGATGTAAGTTAGTAGAACTATTTTTAATTTGGATATGTAGGGCAGTTGTTTTTGAATATTCTCTTCAAATTGTTTCAATTTTGTAATAAATCTGCCTAAGTTTATCTTTCGTATTTTGCAATTACGTATGCAAAGTAGAATTAAAGAAACGAATAATTAATACGTTCACAAGAAATATGATACAGACAAGCGATAGAAACAAATCACGCGCTCTTTGCGAATATAGACATAACTGCAAAGACACTGTAGAAGAGAGCAAGGGGATACCCAACCAGAAAACGCATCTGATGAACCTGCAGCACATCGACAAACATTGCTGAAGCAGAATATGTACACCATACGATGGCGCATATGCTGACTATATAACCAAACAAACCATCCATCTTAACTACAACGCCTAACGCAGCGGCACCGACGAGAGGGAGTAAACAGTAACCCAAAACACTCGCAGTCCGAACAATGGCGATTGTCTGACTTGCCATCAAATTAAGAATAATATGCAGTGAAACTGTCCCCAGCAATGCAACACCATATATATAACCAAAATGTACTTTCCCGGAAAATAGCAGGCAGGTTCCGAAGAGCAAACAAAATAAAATAGGACCAGCCAAGTCAGAATCTTCGAGCAATCCACCAGCTTGGTCACCTCCATTGCCTGCAGACGAGGATGATACCGTGTGCCCAGATATCCCAGCACTGCTCATGGTCCTTGAAGAAAACGAAGATAGAGACGCCGATGAAAAAGGATTTAAAACTAGTAACGTCTTTGTTTTGATGTGATTGAAATTAATCCCCAGCTCTTCTAATAACGGAGCTTCATCAGAGTATCCTCCAGTCCCAAAGGCAGCTAGCCAACTCTCGGACAAGCGCTCTCCCGAGGGATTCGCTGAGGATGGGGCAACAGTGGTACCAAAGTAGGACGACGGGGTTGCAGTCTGGCGGTAAGACGTAGAGCCACCCGCGACTGGCGCGTCATAATTCGAGGAATAGAATTGAAGGTTATTAGGTGCATATGACATGCTTATAGTGGATTTTGTAAAGCCGCAATAATATTTATTGACTTGTTTGAGATAGAAAGAGATGTGAAAGTCTCTTGAGTTCGGTCCAAGTACAATTTGTGGTGATGAACTGCACAGTCTGAACTTTCGTTGCCATGCCGCCCTTAACAAAATGAGCACATACTATTATAACGGGAGTTGATTTCGTTATATCTAATATATTACCCTCCTTACTCGATATCTAATCATAAACGTCGATTTATCTAAGCTTTGCTCTCGTGTTTCTACAAACT
>JAKTSW010000187.1:0-13479 GCA_030580435.1 Babjevia anomala
CTCCATCCGGTCGAGTTATCGCTCGTCCATTTTTACAGATGTTTTTTTGTTATATCGAATATCGTTATATCGAGAGTTGATCGTATAAGTCAACGTCTGTACACAATACAGTAACTATAGATCATTCACCGGATTCTGGAACTATATGATATGAATGGAGATGAAACTAATCTTTTGAAATGATGCCTTTAATTTGAAGCCTTCATTTTAATGAATATACACAAAAGTCATTTGCAGATTTTTCTCTCTAACTATAAACAAACGTAACCGTCGTTTAAGCCCACTCTCTTTCAAGCTTTTGTCCAGTTTCAGCAGCAGTGTTAGATCCCTCACCATGAAGAGCAAGCAAAGCACCAACATCAAACTTAGGCTGCTTCAAAAGTTTGACCTTTCGAACATAGACGTTTTGTAGAGGGTAGATACCCTGGGTGGCCTTCTCTATTTCTCGTCCAATGACTTCAGGAATGAGCTTACTGGTCAGTTGGGCAAGAGTACCGCTGCTGGCCTGTCGGGTCATGATCTCAATCATCTTCTTTCGGATCTGACGGATTTGGGATGATTGTGCGTAGGTAGTCTTCTTAATCTGGTTAGGCATTCTCTTGGTGAAAGCAATGGCGAAAAGTCTAAGGTAGTAATCATCAGTGGTCTTGACGGTAACATTTGCCTATAATTGTGTGTTAGCAGATGATCAGAATTTCGGAATAGTATCAACTAAGCCGCCAGTAATACAAAATATTTACCTCAATCAGACTCTGCCACTTTCTGACTAATGAACGGAGCTTGTCAGATGTGAAATCAAGTCCGTGAAAGTTAGTCAAGGCATTTTTTCCCTGAATCTCATCAACACGGAGCTTGACCTTGCGGAAAGCAAGATCCTCCTGACCACCCTGAAGGTCGGCAAGCGAGATCTCTACAATACGTCCCTTCAAAGCATCGTTGGCGTTCTTCAATCCACTAGAACGGTTAACGAGAGTCTTTCCAACATCACGCTTCTCGAACATAGAGGGAGCCTTGATGCTGTACCAGTCCTTTCTGGAGAAAGGGTCGACGACTCTCTTCTTGATTCCCTTCTTTCCTTTACTCAATCTCTTATTCTTTCCCACAGCTACACAAATATGTTAGAGAACTACATTCTTTCATATATCGCATAAGACAAATATCAATCGTGGCTCGCTAATCAAACTCGTCACAGATGTTCGCCAGAAACAAATTTAAAATAATTACCCATATTGAATTACTCCTTGGTGTTGATGGTAAAACGAATGAATGCTAAAGTACAGAGAAATTTAGATTCTGCTTGGAGAAGATAGAACTTCAATCGTGTTGACTGCTAAAAATTCAGCTACCTGCGTGACTGCTATTTCCTCTTTTTCAGATCAATCAGCCCTATATCATTGATTAAAACAGGGTTGTTAAATCACGTGAATGTCATGTGACAATTTTGGAACATCATAATGCCTTATCTTCGGCCGCCGATTTTCATTTATAACTATTAACTTATGTATATATGACTTGCTCTTGGGTTATCAATGCATACGTAGATAGACAGTATTATACCGTATAGTAGATGTAAAGTATTGTGGAAATGAGCAGGTAAATGGTAGACATGCTGGAGTTGTTCGTTTACAGACGTTGACTTATACGATCAACTCTCGATATAACGATATTAGATATAACGAAAAAACATCTGTAAAAATGGATGAGCGATTCAATTGTATTCAATTGGATTCACAATTGAATCGCTCCACTTATTTAAATACATCTGTGCTTGACTCACGACAAAACCGAGCAGGACGCTCATCATTCTCGCGGTACCCGTTTAGAATGTGAATGAAATTTAGGCATGCTACAACATCTCTGTTCCACAGCCTGCCGAGCGTATGCCTTCATGAAGCAGAGTAAGGGTTGTTGTGTTGCATTGGCTAAACGATAATCTACATTCGCGTTACTCATCAAATCGTAGGCTCGACTACTGACATATTTGGCCTGAACTAATGTGTCGGCCTCTGTATTGTTGACAGCGGTTTGTAGAAACACGAGAGCGAAGCTAGATAAATCGGTGTTTATGATTAGATATCGAGTAAGGAGGGTAATATATTATATAACGAAATCGACTCCCTAGGTTGATGACCCAAGCTCACTTTCTGAACTAACGACCCAAAGTCACAAAGTCACAAAGTTACGACAGACCATAGGACTATTTAGGCTGACGCCACTTCCGTCGGATCTCACCCACAGACAGTTAATTCTGGGGGTACCATTAGTGGCTGGAATAAGTATTTTCGATAACAGTTAATAATATTCAAGTAACTTACTGTGCCAATCGTCAGTCTTTGTTTAATTTTCGTCAAGCTTCTTGCACACCGTGCTACCGCACTGACCTAAGCTATATAATCGCTTCGCTTGCAAATAGATAGCTGTGGGCCGTATGTAATGTTTCCTCGAAATAGCCCGCTGAAACCAGGCCCTGGGCGACGTCAACAGCAGCCTCTGGCTCGCGGCCAGCCGGGCTATCAGCCATATCCCCAGCAGCAACGTGAAATTCCTGGACAGCATCGGCGGAACTTAGCATCGCCCTTTGCAGCGCCTCTAAGGACTCAGACTGCCGGTGGCTCGTTGTTTAATGTCAACAACCGAGAAGAGAATGGATTGAAGCGATACTCTATGATACCACCCGATAATATCTCGCCTCTACTGAAAGACCCCTCTCAACGTAAGGACTTCAACTGGCAATTAGTTAACGTTCAGTCTATATATATATCAATTGCTTACGCGAAATTAGCTATTTATCCTGATTTTTCTCCTTGGACGGGTAATCACGCCGAGGATTCTCTGTCAGATTCGTGCCTACAGTATGGCTATGATGACAAGCCATTTTTATCTGTTAGTAATCAACTGATATATTTCTCAGCCGATTATGAAGCTAATATTCCATAGAATGAGACAGGATCAGCGAGACAGACACTCTACACTGCTTTAAGGCAGAAATCCTCATTATCTGCTTTGTCTAGCTTCATGATGGCCGGACTGGAGAAACGACAAGAGTTAGGAAAAATCGCACCACCAACTACTTTCAAGCCTCCACCGAGAGTGACGTTGACAGACCAAAAGAGGGAGGCATGGATTCGTGACTTGGCATCCTCTTCTGTTCCTCTACGGAGGTTATCTCGAACTATTCCTCACGGAATTAGGAACCATATACTTATAGAACAGTGCTGCAAGAAAGCTGTACCAATGCATCGCGCTGTTTGGTTTGCGAGATGTGTTGGTGCAAATGAGCTCCGTGGCCTCAAAAGAAAGGGAAATCAAAGCTCGATCGTTGATTCTGAGAGTCAATGGATCAGAGAATGGACATTTCAAGTCTCTACTTATATAGAGAAGACAGCTGCAGAGTGTGGAGCACCAGCCTCAGACTCTGTCTCAAGTGAGTTGAAATGGAAAGAGAGAATGGAATATATGTATGCCTATTTTTATTTCAGATCCTTTAATAACAACTACTAATATAACAGAATCCGATTTGCATCTTATCTGTACTCGGAAGGTCTCTTAGATAAGAACTACTTTTTAGATTGCATATTAGTCTACTTAGAAAAGAGCAGTCTCGACCGGATACCCTTGGCCTTGCTTCAGATTCGCCTCTTTTGGAGCGATCTTGTAAAGAATATCGGAAAATCTCGCAAACTTGCAGAGATCTTATTGCATCAGCTTAAAGTAGTCACCAATGAGCTTGAGCATTTGACTGAAGCTTTCAAGTTTTTATCGGCGAGAATTTCTTTGTTCATATGGGTACGGAATTTTTATAACCTACATATGGAGTTGTTTGCGGTTACACGATATTGATGAACTTTCTAGGACC
The DNA here is from genome assembly GCA_030580435.1 of Babjevia anomala. NCBI lineage: Eukaryota > Fungi > Ascomycota > Lipomycetes > Lipomycetales > Lipomycetaceae > Babjevia > Babjevia anomala. The sequence goes on from JAKTSW010000187.1 coordinate 3,857, forward strand.
TGCTGTTGGTATCATCAGAAGCTTTTGTTATTCCTGATCACTGGCATTCATTGCGACCAAATCTTCAAAAGGCTATTTTAAATGTTGGAGCAAATAGTGTCCGAAATAGAACGACATACGATCAAGTCAAGAAGTTATTTGATTCGGTCGCGAGCTCTAATTCAAGATTAGCTACACCGTCACTTAATTCGAAAGAAGAGCAGAAAACCAGAGTTATAAGCGTAAGTTCAGCGTCTCTTTTTCTTTATGGATAATCATGTATTTACTCAATCCTAGATTTTGAATGACTCAACATCCACCAGTGATATCGAACAAATTGGTGAGGAGCTTCTTACTGTATCCATTGATGATAGATGGCTGGTACAGATTGTTTGTGAATGGGCAATCTGTGGCTTTCATGGTCAATCAGATAGAATTGGAATCTCTACGCTATTGTTGAAGCAGTGGGTGCAGTTAGGCAAGGACATCTTTGAGTCGCTATTTGGCTTCTTTGATGGTTTTCTGAATCTGCCATCTGTCGACTTGGAACTTTCGAAGCTATTTTTGGATGGGCTTATACAAAACGGCGTGATTTCTGCTGAGCATTATATACGTCGTATCATCTCTCGTGGCATCTTTTTGTCAAAGGAGCAAGATAATAGGGTAAGTGCTTCAGTTCGATAACCTCGGGATATATGTGGCTAACATGATATTTGAGCAGCTCGAATGCCATTCTTTCATTTTATCGAATTTAACATTAGACAGCAATTCGGTATACTTAAAGAACCAGAGAGATATTCTTCTGAAAAGCGCTCGGCGCGGGGAGAACTGACATTAAATGTATTTTCTTTGACTGGACTAGAGGTGTTTATTTGCATAAATTGAAATCATTTTTTATTACTTTTTTGCATATTCCTGGAGCTTCATTATCTTTAATGAGTAGTATTTATTATATATTATTGTTTGTACAAAACTTTACTGTAAAGAAGTCCTAAAACATAGTCACACTATAAATATTATTTGCATGTAGTGCAATAGTACATTTTTTATGTTCCTTCAAACGAAATCTATTAAATTATGAATACCAAATATGCAAGGCCTTGCAAGTCTCATGTCAACGTCATCCATTTAACGTCTGTGATTTCGGCACAAGCTGCTAGTAAACTTGATGTTGCCTTGACAGATAAGGTCAATATGATCAATAAGTATCTGTCTACTGACGCATTGAACTCCACCAAATAACTGGCAATCAAAATTGAAGGTATGAAAACTGATGAACCTTCTCATTCTCTAGGGTCGTCTTATGATCTTTCACATTCCAGGGAATTTCAATTGACTCATACCATAAGGTCTAGAGATATCCAATAGGCTCAAGCAAAACGTAGTTTCTTCTTTATCTTCCATTCACGACAACTTAGCATATTCCAAAACCTCATCGACATCTGACTTGTAGACAACAGGACCATTGGCTCCACAACGCGCACGTTTCATAATAAGGGTGACCACGGTCTGTATGTTGATATCATCCGACTCTGGATCTTTCTGGATCTCTTCCCAGATATCATCTAATGATAGTAATCTGTTAAATGGTGCACTGGGGATTGAGTTCTCAGCAGTTTTGGCATGCGTAGCATGGGATACTTGGAAAACCTAAATAAACTATGAGGAATGGACAGGACAGAGATAACATGACCAAAACATACCGGGAAAGCAACTTTGACTGCCGACTCATCATAAAGCTCGTGGTTTTTGTTTCTGTATCTGTTTTGGCTTTCGGCATAAGCTTGCTTGAAATGTGCAAGTCCGGGGCTGCTATCGTTAGGGGATGACACGCTACTGACGCTGCTGTCCGTGAAAGTTCTTTCAGTGGAGCCACGCGCCTCGTTGTGACGATTTGGCGTCTTCAACGATCTATTTTCAGCCAATAAGTATTCCAGCTCTCTCCTTAGCATTTCATTTTCCGCATGTGCATAGGCCGATTTCTTCTCACTCTCAGCTAGCTGCCCTTGCAAATCTTTCACCCGTTGTTCACGTCTCTCTCTAAACGCACGCTAAAATTCTCATTAGATAAAATGAATAGCGACATTAAAACAAAGTTTAAGCGTTATATGTGTACTAACCTGTGCTACTCTGTTTTGTGCTTTTCGTTTCTGCTATGTTAGTCGCATGTACACAAAAACAATATTTTGTAACCATAATACTTACAGAGCTGGAATCCATCTGTCTGAGATCTTGCTCATCAACGCTCTCATTATCTGAGCCTTGGTTATTTACAGTATGAATATCTCCTACAGCGACTCGCGATCCAGGCCAATTACCATAATCTAGTCTACTCGCATATGAATCAGAATAGATAGGCATAAGGTTAGGCAGTGAGCTATTCATGTGATTCATTAAGAGTTTTGCTTTCTCGTCTTCATTGTCATTATCGTCCATGCTATGGAATGCATCTCGTCCATGCTCGTCTAGGAAGTTGTGCCTGCTCGCTGCCAGGCCGAGATGACTATCAGAGCCAAAGCCTCTAGATGACAACATATAGAAATCATTCGCAATGTCGTTTCCGTTAGAAGCTGTCATATCAACGCCTTTCGCGTTGATATCAATCGAAAACAATTCTGGTGTAGCCACGCCTTCTGGAAATTCCATTATTCGCGATGTGTTTTCGTTTCGTACCTCTCTTATAGACGTCTACAGAGAATCTTATGCAGAAGTATATAATATATAATAAATGATATATAAAGTTGTGTCAGCGAGACTGATATGGAGAATAAAATATCGTTAAAAGGGTTTCAAAGTGTCTTGGTGTTGTCGATTCACAATTGAATCACTCCACTTGTTTAAATATCGAGTAAGGAGGGTAATATATTAGATAGCTAATTCTGACGTTTCCTTTCTCGATCAAAAACCTGTTACATTTATTTAGCGACTAATTCGCTTTGCTGTTTCTGCAAACTCGTGTCCACAATACAGAGGCCGACACAAAAGTTCAGGTCTCGGTAGCCTTTCTTGCGACTAGGTGCGTGATACTTCTTCTTGGGTTATTGTAATTACCTATATTATCACGTCATCACTAAACTTGCTCCGCAAGGCGTTAGCGAGACTCTTGCACTGGCTAAAGCATAATCTCGTTCGCTTTACTCATCAAAACGTATGCTCTACCACTGACATCCGCAAAAAGGGCTTTAATGTTGTGCTCCTTGACGAGTTTCGGACATCTTATTGGTGCCCAAAATGCAATCATAGGGTGACGGCCACGAAATACCGCGAGAACCCTCGACCTCTGAATAGTAAGCAAAGAAAGAGGAAGTCGGCTTTAGGAAAGCGGAAGTCCATGGACTTCTCGAATGCCAACACAAGGATTGCTTGCCTGGCAAAACCAGGCTGTGGAACCGAGATGTTGTAGCATGCCTAAATTTCATTCACATTCTAAACGGGTACCGCGAGAATAATGAGCGTCCTGTTCGGTTTTGTCGTGAGTCAATGACAGATGTATTTAAACAAGTGGAGTGATTTACTCCACTCCGGTCGAGTTATCGCTCGTCCGTCTTTACAGAGTTTTTTTGTTGTATCGACTATTATTATATCGAGAGTTGATCGTATAAGTCAACGTCTGGATTCGCCATCAGTTCAGGCAGATGCCCACAAAACATATTCAACTTATCTTTGCATTTAAACTGCGAAATCAATCTGTATTGAAAACATTCGTGAATACAAAAACTCCGACTGATGCGTGGTAAACAGACAGACATGTCAACCATGAAATACATTGAATTCTGAGAAAAAATTCTCAGCGATTTAAAATTTGTCAATATCCAAGCGTACACAACTTAATTTCCTTAAAAAAGAGAAGCTTGCAGTCTAAGAACAATTAGCTATCCATTCAGCTAAAATAGCCTCGCTGGTCTGTTTCTCTTCACGGCCCCAAATAAAGATAAGCTGATAGCCACATCGTTCTCTGAAATAGAAGTATTACTCTCCTCTACTAAGTCAAAAGACCGTAGATTGATATCAGAGTAGACTGAAAATCCATTCTGCTGTTGCATCACTGCCAAATTACTGAAATATGGTGTTTCTGACGCTGCAGTACCTCGGTCGCGGGAATTTGTCTCTGAATTCCCAGTGGAGGTTCCCTTTTTTCTATTGCTATCGTCATGATTAAATTTAGAGCTAACATTCGTATTGCCAGTTGGAGGAGATCCATTTGCGATGGTCTGATATTTTAGAAACGGGTGCGCTGCAGGAGAAAGTAATTGTGGCGAAGGTGTCGAAAAGACACCGGAATACTGATCACTGGAAGCATGCGGTAGATTAATGTTAACATTATTCACCGCCATGATATTGATAATCCAGATAAAAGAGTTGATTTCAGAAATTTGACGTCTGTAGTAACAATATATAGAATGGTAACAATTACTTATTTCTTGTGAACAATATCTGAATTTTTATATAACTTGATTTGAAAGTACAACTTAATTATTTTGGTTATTGATGAGGTTGGGAGTTGGTCCACCTGATGTTCAACGGCTTCATCAAAGCAGAGCGACATGCTTTATTCATTTATTCATTTATTAGCCTACTTTTAGCCTTTTACCTGCCTAATATATGCTACAAAAAATTGTAAAGAATTTTGCTTTATCGATTGAGCATCAACCTTAGAAATTTACACTTGGTTAATCCTGTTGATAGGAAATTCTTGCGAGCTCACAGCCGCAGAAGTGAAACTAGATGCGCATTCAGAACAAAGCGATTTTTGCCTCTCCTTCATTACTACCATCGACCAAGCTCTTTGCGACTTCTAGTGTCTCAGGAACATCGTCTAACACAGTCCTTTTTTTAACATCTAAGAATGAACTTTCGATAACAATCACTTTCAGATTATTAAGTTTCAGCGATCCTAGATATTCGTTTATCAATAAGCAGACTTCGGGAACCTCACAAAATCATAATTACCATTTTGTATCAATGCCTTTATTCGAAATGGTGTGCTCAGCACTATGCAAAGACTAGAATTTCATTAGCAGAGAAAGTTAACAAGGTCAAGATTGAGTTCTCAAGTATTACGTACCTTGTTGTCTGCAGAAATTTCGTATCCTTCTCAACGCTGTTCTTTGCAATGGATTTCATTGCCTTGACAGTCACCGGAATGGCTCTAGATTTATATTCATCAGATCGCTATGTAACAAAGTTTAGAACTGCTAAGCTAACCTTCGCACTTCACAAGCTCTAATAGCCGATATCGATAAGACGATTACATAAGGGCTTCCGTTGTCTTTCGGCGTCTTCTGAAGTAGTTCGCCAACATGCGCTGTAGAGTAAAGTTAGCCCATCACGTCAAGAGGATTGCAAATAATTCGCAAATTGTACCCTTATTGAGAAATTCCATAAAATTTGCGAGTACCCTCTCCTTATTCCATCCGGAAAGATCTAGAAAAGAGAACTGTGGCACGAGATATAGATCGTTCAACTCTATAGTTGAAAGTTTATTATAGCGTAAACGTGCTCTTTTAGCAATATAGTCTGCGACTACTGCTGGCTCCATCTTCGAGATCATAGATTTGACTGTCGCTTCGTTTTCCATTCTTTGCCGTTTCTTGAACTTATCAGAACAATACATTCAGGCGCAAAACTAAATCAAAGAACATACTTTCATAGATTGCTTTTTTTTCTGAGCTTGTTTAATTTCCTTACTCTTCTCTTCTTCAATGCTGTCGGCTCTGGGTGTGCTTTCCATCAATTCTTCGTCAATAGATAGACCGTCACTCTGGTCGCCATTAGTATCTGAATCCAAAGTGTAATCCAAGCCATCGTCGAGATCATCTGCAGCAAGCTTCGTAAGCTTTCGTTTTTCAGCCATTCTGACACTGGATTATAGTCTGCAGAATGCCACCCTCAAAGTAAAATGCGGTAAATTGACTATTGGCAGCCGAAGAGTATTTTTTTTTCGACGATGAGCCGCTCAATGAAACTCCCAAGGATTTATTACCCGGATTTAAATTAGCACTATATATCTTGACAGATATCGAGCTCTCGAAATCACAGAGTTCCAGGATCGACGCAGGATGACATATAGTTTTTATACCATTAACTGAAGTTTCCTGTCAATAAAGTTGCCGTTACAGTTTTGATTTGCTAACACATAGATAGATATATCAAGTCACATATACGCGTCTAATTGCTTTAACATCTTATTTTTTCCCGTGGTCGACGCGTCAATTTCCCTTCCTGCCAAGATCTTGATCAAAAGCGTTGCCAGAGAAGAGCTGCCTACACTCATTCTAGAAACTGCTATGTTTATGACATAACCAGAAGTTTTGCGATGAGCCAAGAAGACCTGTTAACTCCTCGTAGACCTCCGGCAATTTCGGATGGTCAGGATACTCACAAAACACCTCGAAAGACTCCTAGCAGAACTCCTTATAGGACTCCTCACAGAACACCAAGGTCAAAGTTAGCTTACAGAACCGTACGTCATAATGTGCTGACGCCTGGTCGGGAACGTGGAAAAACTCCTCGTGCTCAGGCTAGAGAAACTCCTAGAGACGATTTACGTGCTCTTAGTCGAAGTAAGGATATATAACATGAGTGAGATTCTAGAATTGTGATTCCAGCACTAATTCATGTTCATAGTGTTGAAGAAAAACAAGCCTTTGGAGGAGTTGTTGTCTAATAGGACGGCGTCGTCTGTCAACTCTGCTGATAGAACTATGCATCTCGAAGAAGAATCAGAAGACTCTAACAAACAGGCGGATAACGACGTCATTCCACAGATCGATGATGATTATCATGGTCATGAGATAGAGGACTATGAAGATGAAAACTTTCTCGCCGAGGCACCCAACATATTCGTTGATTTTGAGAATGAGACAACATTAGAGTTTCCGAGGAGGGCAGATCCAGAGTCACGTCTCAGCTTAGGACGAAATCGTATTAGCGATATCTCCTTGGCCCACAGAAGGGGTTCTCTGCAATCCACGCCGGGCGCTAACTCGAGTGTTGCATATGGTGACGAACCGATTTATAATCGAAGTTTTGATGGGTAGGCGATACTGAAAAGAATGTCGTTGCTAATTTGACTGACTGACCATTTAATAGAGATCACAATGATAGAAGCCTTTTTCTAGAAGGATCTGATACTGAGCAGGACATTGACGATGCTAATATTAACACACAAGTATTCCATATTACCGGAGCGGAAACTCCGAGACTGTCTTTGATAAGTCAGGGCGCTGATAAACCTACCTCAAAATCAAGGTACGTTAGATGCTATCCACATTATGAACACATTGCTAATGTCTTTTGTAGTCGGCCATTCTCAAGCCGGACTCATTGTTTACCACATCGTCTTGTTAGCGATATGACAAAAAACCTGAGGTTATTACCCCTTTCTACAGACGCCGTAGATTCTATACTCGAGATATCAAATAGTTTCTTCGAGAATGTTTCTGCTGATTTGGAGTCCTATGCAACTCACGCATCAAGAAAAACCATCGAAGACAATGACGCGTTACTTCTGATCAAAAGGTGGTATATATCAGTTCTTTATTTGCACGAGTTCTCATTCTGACTTCAAGATAGACAACGCTTAATTAACAACAGAACATCGCTGATGTCCTTGGCACGCAAACGGTTACCAAGAGAACTATTGACAAATATTAATTTGTTTGTGCCCAAGCGGAATCTGCCAAAAAGCAAGACTACGGGAAAGAAAAAGAAATCTGTCGCCTCTTGATCGTCCAGTATATAGAAGCTCATGTATTCTACGACAGTTATGGGATTATTTTCGACATGAATTTATGGTCGAGAAAAATTTAATTTTAAATCTGCTTGATCACCGCAGGTCCTATGTATATCAGAGTAAAGATGACAAATCTTCCGCTAACTTTTGTAGCGTATTTATTGAGCTATACTACCAATAAATGATCTAAACTACGTGCGTACGCATGGTACCAAAGTACCGAGATCCTGAATAGATTAGCATATTGCTGCTCCAAATCTGCGGGATATCATGCGTCTTGCTATACCGTACGAGAATCTTTAAACCTTGTAATTGACCTCGTGTTTTCTTCGTAAAAAACAAAGTTATGTAGTCTCAGTGCTTATCCTGATATATCTGCATTTGATAATACAATATAGAGACTTCAATTTTTCGATAAAATTTGTAGCGTATATTTCTTGCTATTTCTGTTGTTGCTGTTGCTGCTGCTCGGTCTTCTGCTTCAGCAAATACGACTGCCATGACGCCCTTAAAATAAAGTTAGTAATTGTCTTATAAAACGCTATTTAAAACATACATATCAGGCTGCGCAACGACGTAGTCACCATCAGCATTTATCATGACAGTTCCAGATGCTTCGCCATCGGCGGACTTGTCAACCACTTTAAGAAAGCTCTTTGGAATTCCGGTTGTGCGTTTCACTCGCTTGCCTTCCCAGTTAGGGTCGTTATTTGTAGGACAGTTCTGTATCAAATGACCTATAAAATGTCAGCAACATTTCTACTTCATCGAGTTTACTGCAACCAAAATTGCAGAAGCATAAACTTATAGCGAATGACGTACCCTTCTGTCCACATCGATAACATATATAACCGGGACGCAAAGGATACTCAGGAACTACTTTCTGTCCGCGCTGATTTGGCCTATATACAGGGGTTGCTGAGGCCATAAACTCCTGAGTTTGTTTCCACTGCGCATCCTCGGCCATGAGCATCGCGTTGATCATATCATCTTCTGTGTTACCACCACTAGGTGACAACGGCCTCTTTCTAACATTAGCAGCCCCGACTTGGAGATTGCCAGCCATTGCTTTATGGAATGGAGCTCTTGAATTACTGACTCCAGACAGAAGAGATGTTTGTCCTGGTCGCCCGCTGTGAAACGGCAATGACATTCGTCCACTAACATATCTTACAGCTGTTCCCTTCCCAAATTTAGACGGTGCGCTTCGTCTTGCCACCAACGACGTTGATCGCGGCAAAATCTCTGTGTCATCTTCATATTCTTTTGTTGCATCATTAGCATACAGTGAAATTGGAAAAAAACCCCACAGGATAACTATTTAGATAAACTCACCTTCGTTGGTATCTGCATTGTATATCAAAAGGTCGAAATCTACGCCATCGCCCAATTTGTTGGATGTGATGATCTCTCGCTTTAGATCAAAAACTGATATTCCAGTACCATCAAAAATGACTCTGGCGGGTTCCTTCTGTGATCTGAACCGGTAATATATAAATGAAGACATTCACCGGCTGATTTTATCGATGGTGACTATGAATGACAATGACCGAGTGGGAAGTGAGATAGATGGCGGGCGTCAGCACTAAAGTATTGCACAGATGTGACATATTCTGGGTAACACCGTCAACAACCCGGCTTTTTACAATTTTGTACACGCTACAGACGTTGACTTATACGATCAACTCTCGATATAACGATATTAGATATAACGAAAAAACATCTGTAAAAATGGATGAGCGATTCAATTGTATTCAATTGGATTCACAATTGAATCGCTCCACTTATTTAAATACATCTGTGCTTGACTCACGACAAAACCGAGCAGGACGCTCATCATTCTCGCGGTACCCGTTTAGAATGTGAATGAAATTTAGGCATGCTACAACATCTCTGTTCCACAGCCTGC
>JAKTSW010000188.1:0-13468 GCA_030580435.1 Babjevia anomala
TAGCATGCCTAAATTTCATTCACATTCTAAACGGGTACCGCGAGAATAATGAGCGTCCTGTTCGGTTTTGTCGTGAGTCAATGACAGATGTATTTAAACAAGTGGAGTGATTCACTCCACTCCAGTCGAGTTATCGCTCGTCCATTTTTACAGAATGTTTTCGGTATATCGAGAGTTGATCGTATAAGTCAACGTCAATGGAATGTATATACATCACTGCCATCTTTACATATATGCCATAGATTTGACACCTCGCGATCTCGAACCTATCTAATTAGATTTACGCGATCAAATTGAACGTCTACGCGCCTTCAATACCATTCTGTTTCTACCTTTTTCTTCATTACTAGAATGCAATGTATGGGGCTCAAGCTGCAAAACTGATCCAGGATGCTAAGAGGATAAGTTCTTTAGATTATCTACCTATCTATGCAAGCGACCTGGTTCATGGAATCACGCGTGAGATCCGCGACTTGCAACGCGATGTTCAAATAATTCTTTCTCGGGCACCGTTAGATTTCCGAGCCTCGCAAGACAAGATCACAGCATGCGCAATTTTTATGCTACAGCTTTGCATGCGTCGAAATAAACGTTGCTTATTTGCCTATCATCGTTTAAGAGCGAACAAAGTACAAGAATTGGCGTGGTCTGGCATGGAGCCAAGTGAGCTGAGCGATCAAGAACTTGACCGCTCAATGAACAATGACCATATATCTGAAAAGAGAGAGACGGTAATGATGGAGAGATCCTCTCCTACTTCTGGGTGGCATGCAGATGAAGAAGAGTATTTTAGAAAATACTCCGATAATCTGGCAGAAATCAAAGGCGACTGGACAGATATTGATCTGATGGGTTCCATGGAGCCGCCTAGAGATCTGTTCATCGACGTCCGAGTACTGAAAGATGCTGGAGAAATACAAACTGAATATGGGCAAGCTATAATTCGCAGTTTTTGGCAAATGAGCTAGCTTATAATTAAAAATACTAACAGGATGGAAATATAGAATCCTAAATCTGAAGAAAAACAGTCAATTTTACGTGCGCCAAGCAGATGTGGTTCGACTGATTCAACAAGGTTACTTACAAGCTTTGGACCATTGAAGACACAGAGTCTGAATGTTGTGCTAAATTATTTAATATTAAGGAATCAGATCTCACTGAAATTGTGTTAGCATGGCATGGTTATAATATCTCTAATTACATTTGGACTTCTCGTCAGGCGATTTAATAGGCGATCATACTCGCTCGAATTATTTTCGCCTGATTATGATTTAGCCAATCTATTTTATTTCTTTCGTCGAGGCAAAGCATCAAAGTTTACGTCGCCAGTAGATTTCAATGCTGGTCTACCAAGCTTTGTTTTAACCAATTGAGCTAACTTTAAAACTGGCTCTACTGAAAATCTGGTGAACCAGGGTGTCAGCCATAGTGAAAATAATAGACGAAAAGGTAATGTTAGCTAAATTAGTTAGCCAATGTCAATTCGTCCGCATCTTCAGATTTTCATACTTTCACGATAGCATATGCCGTAGCACCTTGAAGAATCAGCTTAGCCCACTCTTCGGTTCCTTCCTCGGCCCAGTGATTTTTACTAGCCTGTGAACGCCATCAGTCTTAATTGAAAATAGTATTTCAGCAACAATCTCAACTTACCATCTTCGCAAAAACAGACTGACCCATTTCAAGCAGCTCATCGGAGAGAGGAGGCGTCCAATCAGAATATTGAAAAAGGTATAGGAGGCCGAACAATGGAATCACCGCTGTCACCTCGTGCAATAATAACAGCGAAAACGTATTAGCAGCGGGGGCGCGAGCGAACTTTGAGACATAACTTCGAAAGAATGGTGGTACCTTATTTAAAAGTTTTGCAACTCTAGGATTAAACTGGGGTTCTGAAAGCTTACTGGGTTGTAAAGTGATTGGGCGCCCCTTTTCTTGCTCTTGATAGCATGCATTGGAGGTAAAAACGCTCCTTATTGTTAGTAACGGTATTCTATTTCTTTGAAGCGTAGAAACGGAATTTGATGCCCAAATTCGATCGGATTGGAGTGGAGATAACGAGAGACGGGAATTCCAATCCAAGCTTGACCTTTGCTTAGTGAAGAATAGTCGAGTCGCTTGGTACATATTCGCTTTCGGTGCTGTGTAAGAAAGTGATGATCATAGTTGGTTGCTTCTAAAAATATTTGCTTACATAGTTCACATTCAATACGCGAGATCTCTTCGTGGGCCACGTACCCATAAAATAAAATAGCGATGTTTTTTTAGTGCAATAGCTTCCTGAGCACCTGTGATTTATTGATTTATCCAAAACGCAATTGAAATCAAATTACTTACAGAAGCTGAACAGTTTCGGAAGGGTGTGAGTGGCCTTTAGATTTAGGTGTTTTGCACTGTCGGAATACTTCTCACAATGGGCTCAGCAGTCTATACCAAAGTTTCGTGGGCGACATTTCTTCAGATTGCGTTCATTTTGATAGTTCTTGCAAGCGACTCCTATGCTGCTAAAAATTATCTTTTTAAGACATGTGCCCAGTCTTCATTCTGCAGACGCGCTCGTAAGTATGCTGATGGCATGCAAAATCATGGACGGCTTGGAAGTTCATATGCAATTGATTCCAGTACTGTTACGTTCAAGAACGGAATACTCAGTGGAAATATCTTAAAAGACGCTTTAAGTTCAAGTGGAGAATTGTTCAAGGTGGAACTTCCATTTCAGTTATCATTACTCGCATCAGGAAGTGCAAGATTTACCGTCGACGAAAAGCAGCGATCTACTCAAAATTTAGCGTTTCCGACCAATGTGAGGCAAAGAAGATATGACGAGTCTGCTAAGTGGGCGATCACTGGAGATCTGTCGCCTGATCTCTCGGCTGAGGATATAACCACATCCGATGAGAAAACACAGGGCATCTATAGATTTAGGTATGGCCAGAACTGGGAAGTAAATGTTGAAACGTCACCGGTGCAGATCAAATTTGTGAGAGACGAAGAGATACATGTAGTGCTAAATGATCGTGGTCTCTTCAACATGGAGCACTGGAGAAAAAAGCCAGAAGGAGACGTGGGATCTGATCCTGCTTTTAGTAATGAAGTGGATACTGAAGGTATGTGGTCGGAGTCTTTTGGCGGAAAGTTGGATTCGAAGCCCAAAGGTACGTGTTCTTGATATTCGAAGGAAAAACAGAGCAATAAGTTGAGCCCTTACGATTAGGTCCAGAAGCTATAGCGCTGGATATAAGCTTTCCTGGCTATAATAATGTCTATGGGATACCTGAACATGCAGACAAATTTTCGCTCAGAGAGACAAGGTAAAATTTTATTTTCAAATTGATCTATGGAATTATTCTAACTACTACAGAGGAGGAGAAGGCAATTTCGATGAACCATATCGGCTTTATAACGTCGATATATTCGAATATGACGTCAATAGCCCGATGGCGATGTATGGTGCTATCCCATTTATGCAAGCGCATAAAAACGGCTCCAGTGTTGGAGTTTTCTGGGATAATTCTGCGGAAACATGGATTGATATCATTAAGACGAAGGTTGCTACTTCAATTATGTTATAAAGTTATTCTAGATCTGACGTTAAAATTTTTAGACAAATCCTGATGCCTCTGACGTTAAGAAGTCTACTCAAACTCATTGGATATCCGAATCCGGAATCATTGATGTATTTGTAATGCTTGGACCTGATGCAACGTCGGTATATCAACAGTATGGGGCATTGACTGGATACACTGAACTTCCACCTCTATATTCTCTTGGATATCATCAGTGTAGATGGAATTACAACTCTGAGAAGGACGTTCTAGAAGTTGATGAAAACTTTGATAGATATGGTATTCCTTATGATGTTATTTGGCTTGATATCGAATATACCGAGTCGAAGAAATATTTTACTTGGCAAAAAGACTCTTTTCCTACTCCGGAGAAAATGCTCCAGGCACTAGACAAGCACAAGCGTAAACTAGTGACAATTATTGACCCTCATATCAAACAAGAGAGCGGCTATAAGGTTTTTGAGACGCTCTCCAAGCAAGAGCTATCTGTTAGGGACGCGGACAATACGGAATATCATGGCTTTTGTTGGCCTGGTGAATCGATATGGATTGATACACTTAGTCCTAAGGCTGTTGAATTTTGGAAAGACCAGTTCAAATTTGGAAGATTCTGCGTAAGTTATGTTGTTAATTATATGAAGCATCACTAATGTCAACGCTTCAAAAGGGACATGAAAATAATCTATTGATTTGGAATGATATGAACGAGCCTTCTGTTTTCAACGGCCCCGAAGTCAGTTTTCCTCGTGACAATATACACTTTGGCAAATGGGAAAACCGAGACCTTCACAATTTGTATGGATTAACATTCCATAACGCCACCCTGCAAGCCATGAGGGCTCGTCAAACCCGTCAACGTCATTTTATCTTAACTAGATCTTATTTTGCAGGCTCCCAAAGACTAGGAGCAGCATGGACGGGTGATAATCAAGCTAAATGGGAGTATCTTCAAATTGCCACCCCGATGATCCTGAGCAACGGCATAGCAGGGCTCGGATTCATAGGTGCAGACGTTGGTGGTTTTTTTGGGAACCCTGAGCCCGAATTGCTGACTAGATGGTATCAAGCTGGAGCATTTTATCCTTTTTTCCGAGGCCATGCGCATATTGAATCGAAACGACGTGAGCCATGGCTTGCCGGCGATCCTTATACAACCATGATTCGAGATGCTATTAGAATGAGATATCAGCTCTTACCATCTTTGTACACTGCATTTCACAGGGCTAGTTTTGATGGATCTCCCATTGTTCGGTGAGTTAGATATAGAATGGCTTTTTAATTTTTGTATTAATGAGGCAAGTCCTTTGTTCATGCTCGTTCCTTCGAATGAGGATGCTTTAGAAATTGATGATCAATTTTTCTTCGGTGAAACTGGACTTCTTGTGAAGCCTATAGTCACTAAAGGCGCTACATCAACGAATATTTATCTTCCTGACGACGAGGTGAGTTTCATCCATTTAATCTCATGAAAAACTATTATTAACCCTGAATTGCTGCAGCTGTACTATGACTATTTTGACAACACAATTTTCCGCGGTCTGGGATATCATAAATATGATGCTCCTTTAGCAAAAATTCCTGTGTTGGCTAGAGGTGGTCACATCATCACACGACGCGATCGTTATCGCCGGTCTGCGACGCTAATGGCTCACGATCCTCTTACCATTGTTGTAAACCTTGATAAAGACGGCAACGCAGGTGGTGCTCTTTACTTAGATGATGGCGAGACTACCGGATATCTACGGGGTATGTTTGTGCATAGATTCTTTATGTTCACTTCTCAGGACAATATCTTGCGTTCTAGAAGCGTGCACCCCGGAACTGTGTCTAGCAAAGCTTTCGAAAAATCAATTGAACAAGTACGTGTTGAGAAGATTATCATTATTGGATTTGATACTTCAAAATTACGTGATGGGCAACTAACTGTCGAAGCTTTTCAAGACAAGAAGTCTTGGAATGCTCAAATCACTGTCACGCCTTCATCAAATGGTAAAGCTAGTACAGTCGTTGTGCGCAATCCTAATGTTTATATTACTAGTGACTGGTCAATTCAGATTTAAAAATCTTTTCATGTATTTATACTGGCTCACTTTTCTACGAAATAAAAGTGAAAGAGTTCCAGCCATTAGTCGACGTCATATGAAATAAACACTATCTATTTGTTTCCTAGTCCCCTTTTTGTGCGTCGGCTCTTTCCTTTGCAAAGTATCATCGTACAAATCTATTTCATGGAAGTTCTCTTCTTCGCTATCCGGAATCACCATGTTTATATCCCTTTTAATATTGGATGTTGATTTAGTTTTTCTGTGTGATTTGGTCATTGGCGCTTTCATATTTTTGTTTTGACTGTTCTGAGACTCTTTTTCTGCAAATGCTGGAAACTCTAGCCCAAATTCAGTAGTAGCTGACTTAAATTCCTCGGCAACATCATCAAACTCAGTAGAATTGTCTTCATCAGATTTCCAACTACCCTTCGTAAAGTTATCGGACCTCCAGAAAGCGTTACGAATTACCATATCCCAATATATCTTAGTATGACAGATAGGGCATTTACCAATTGTTGGGACAAGTTGCCCTTCAACGCTATTACAAGACAGTAAATGACCAGCCAAGCACTCTATGTGGAAGGTAGACAAGCACGACAGTTGCGGGCACACTAAGATATTCAAGTGCTTCCGGGATTGATCAATGTCCGAGTGACGGTAAGCTATAGCGGAACTGCAGATACTGCAAGAAATATCACAATAATCGACCTCCTTGGTAGCAGCGAAATAAGGCATATAGATAGCTATGCACGTCAGTTTTTAAAGTAAGTTTACGTTGCATACAATGAGGGGACTGAGATATATATAGACAAATAACACTCACAAAGGGAAGTATCCAATCCTTTCAATCCTCCAAGCCCATCACCTTGGTGTATAGAGTGTATCTTTTTAAGTGAAGAATCACCTTTTGAAATGCAAACTTCATTGATTGACGACTTACTAGGTCTCACGTCATATATCACTTGTATAGGACTATCACTTCCGTCAGCAGGCTCTATGTTGAACTTATTGTCGTTCCAAGCGTTCCAAGCATCACTCGAAA
Source organism: Babjevia anomala (assembly GCA_030580435.1). NCBI lineage: Eukaryota > Fungi > Ascomycota > Lipomycetes > Lipomycetales > Lipomycetaceae > Babjevia > Babjevia anomala. The sequence continues at coordinate 6,654 of JAKTSW010000188.1, forward strand.
ACATTCTAATGCTTAGTGGCCATCTTCTTATTCCGTTTGCTTCATAAACTAATAGTCGTAAATTTCCAAGTATCTTGTGCAGCGTATTTCGAGCACCTTTGGTCGAAATTCGATTCTGCGGAGAGATATATCTCGTTCTATGTGGATGCTGCCAAGCGTGTCTAGCAAGTGAGTCTTAAATTGTCGAGCAAGATATGGACAACCCGAACTTACTCAAACTGTAAGGCCGCAATTTTAGATGGAAACCCAGAGACAATACATATCATATCCCAAGGTCGGTACCCTTTTCGTTTAGTGCGGTACGCTCCTTGACTAAGTTCGCCATTGTGTTGGCGAAGTCTCTTCTATGTTAGCACGTCATATTCGTAACACATTCAACGAAAACATACACGTAACGGAAGTGGTGTGGAGCCTATATACAATGACTGCGGACGAATTTGAGACTGCAAGATATAGCAACAGTAGAACACTGGAAATTCGAAAGACTTAACAGTCATTTGGGCGCTCCAGATGTGACACAAGCTGAATGGAAGATGGTAAACGTCGGTCACTCAGCAATTGTATTAAACTTTGGCTGAATTACTCCCAATCTTAACACGCTATCGGAAACTTGTGTAACATCTAGGCCTAAGCTTACGAAAAACGACGTCGAACACTCCCATTTTCGTTTTGAAAAATATGTACTTTAATAATTACATGCAAAATATATAAACTACTCATAGGTAACAACTTTTCGTTCGTCTTCTGTTAATCTGGAACATTAATATTAAAGCAGATTGAAAAAGTCAATATTTGACTTGCTGGAGATTTAAATAAACAATGAAAATTAAAAGAAACGCTCTTCAGCTGTCAATAGATGAAGAGACTGAAATGATACCTCTTCACCCTTTTTTTTGATACCCGGTTCTTAAATACGCTTTCACTCCTCTAAGATTTCGCAGAGAACTTTTATCGGTAAGCCTCATTTTGTCAACAATCGGCCTTCAAGTTGCTCGTGACATGTCTTACAAATTATAAGATAGAACCTCAATTGAATAGTGAGAGCTTAGTCAATTTATATCATGATGAAACAATCGATGATAACAAGCATCGTTAAATCAGGACCGAGAATAAATTTCATCGTCTCAAGTATAGTGTGGCAAGTAAATAAACTGATCTGCATGCTTCATCAGGGATTCCGTTTACCAGTTGTCCAGTGATCTCTTTTGAGCTCTTAGGCAGCGTAAGTAAATACAGCTCACTGATTACCACTTAGTGAATAGTACCGATTAATACCGGTCAAATAGGTTACGAACCGGACAAGTTTCTAGCCAGAAATAATAACAATAAAAAAGGGACGAAAGATTGAAGAAGAAGCGAAAAGATGACTCTACCAATGATATAACAAACCAAGACTAACAACAAACTGTATCGATCATTCGCGATTATGACTGGTTTTTAGCCGCAGATGGTACAAATGTAGGCGCATCTGATGAAAGTTTCTTTGGAGCCCGCCACTCTCCATTCTGCCCGTCAGAGTTATGCTTTTCAATAGATTGACGAGTTTGATATGCTGGCTCAGACGACCTTCTGTCTGAAGATAGTAGCAAGTTCGTCTCTTCATCATCTTTGCCACTTGGCAATCTTTCTTCTACTGGTAAAACCCAACTTGACCAATGCTCACGTTGTCTGATCTTGTTTCCAATAAGCTCCACAACATGTGAATGACGAATTGCGTCCATCAATACCGACATATCTCCGTTGATTAGAGACTTAACTCGATTAAAATCGGCAAGAACTTGCACAGGCACGAGTCCAGCAGTATTCATATTCCGCCGAAGAAAGATGTCTTTACAGAGATTCTCAACCGAGAAATAGTATTCACTATGACAGTTAATATTCATCTGCAGAGATATTCTTACAATACTTACACTTGGGCAGTTATAGCATTCACCGGCTCATATACATAACCTGGAAACATCGTAGGTTGAGGAGGAAATGCAACATGAGCAAACGTGTACATTCCAAAATCCTGTTGAGGTGGGTAAAACTGTCTCTGTACAGGTTGAAATGGCGCTCCTCCAGGCGCCGACGGTCTCCTGAACTGATTTTTAAAATTATTGTGATGCTGGTAGCCATATATAGATTGCTGCTGAGGATGAGATTGCTGAGGCTGGAATTGCGGAGTCGAATGTAACGGTCTAGGTGAGACGGATCGCTGTCCCGATTTCGAGGACGATAGTTGGCCAGACCTGGAGGATCCTTGTTGCTGCTGTTGAGATTGAACCGTTTCAGTATGCTGAATTCCATTATGCTAGATGCTCATAAGCAAATTGTTCAGAAAAAATAGAAATAAAAAAATGAAGTACACTCACATTAACATTTTGAATCTGAGTACCATTCATAAATGCCCGAGGGTCTTTACTCTTCGTATCTTTGGATGCCTGTGCCAGCATCTGCGAGCTCTGCTGTGAGTTCATAGCGGCATTAGACGCAGAATATGACGATGGAGAAAATTGCTCTGGGAAAGAATTGGAGAGTGTGCCATTAAACCCTTGATCCATATATTGTTGTAAGGTTGCCGTCTCCGATATGACAGATGACTGAGGAATAGGCTGAGCATCGGAACTAATTTGGGTAGACGAACTAGGTTGAGACGGCTGAAAATGTGAATGATCATGCTCATGAGAATGAGCCAACGGATGCGGATGCGAATGAGTATGTTGAGACAGAGAATCCGACAGACTGGACGATTGCGAGGGCAAAGAGACTATGTTCTGCAGCTGGTCCTTGCGTGAAACTGACTTATCTTTTACGGATCCATCTTTATCCTTATCTTCCTTTTCTCTATCGTCTCTGAAACCTTGTTTATCACCGTTTCGTTTATTCCAGGACTTCTCTCCTGAATTAGAAGTAGTAGCTCTCTTCTCCGAAGTTCCATTGGTAGAGCCATTGTTTTTTTGTCTATTAGCCTTCCCAAATGTCCTATTTCCGCGGTTATTTGCATGATCTTGTTCACTGTTTCCATTAGTCGACGCTTTGCTACTGGCATTTGATCGAGAAAACGGCTTATTCGATCTCGACGGCTGTTTAGGAGTCAGCAAGAGAGCTGGAGTGTATGGTAACCATTTCTCTTTTCCGCCTTGACGATTTTTTGAATCTTTAGGCAATTTTTTATTCAAAAGAGAAGATTCTTCTTCAGGCGTGGGCCAGCTTTTTAAGTCAAGGTCGGTAGAAACCGAAGATGCTTTAAGAGCTTTGTCAACAGATACAGAGACAACAGATTTGACTTCAGCCGGCGAAGGATCTGACTGTGATGAAGACGATGTAGGCTTCGAAGCAGGTAACGAATCTTGCCTAAGTTTCCAAACGTTGACTTTAGGTACTGGAGCTGGCATTAAATTAGGCTTCGGATATGCATTAGCTGAGCTATCTGTCGAGTTAGAATCGTTTGTAGATGTTGAGGAAACTTCCGATGAAGACGAAGAATTAACCGCAGTAGATGAATTAGGTGCGACGTTACCGTCAGCATCTGTACCATCACTGAGATCCGCAATATCACCATTGCTTTCCATCGATGTTGACTTAGATTTTGCGTCACTAGCTACCTTATCGGTATTTAATTCTAGAGGCACAATATTACCGACTACCGGTGATGACTCTGGAGACTTTCGCGGCGTAGCTGACCAAGTAGGAACTGATTTTCCACCAGCCGCAAGAGCATATGACGAGGGAGTAGCTGAGACGGTGGTAGCTGACATGTCTAACAGTTGAAGTATTTCAAGATGAGTAAAAGCTGAATGACGGCCCGATAACTTATAAATTACGATAAATTATGGCCAAAAAGCGAAACCAAAAATCCTCTAATTGATGGCAAGAAAGTTAGCAGACCGCTGCAAAGCATAAAGATAATTCAACACTCTGAGAGCTGAAAGAAATCTTTCAAAAAAATGCCTCAAGGCAACGTCAATCATGCTTGTTTAGGTAAATTCTCACGTACCAATAGCGGGGCGACCTAGATACCTTCGATCTGAATTTTAAAAAAAGCAATTAAAGGCCTATGGAATCTATTCTGCTCTAGCCTGTGAAGATCAGTCAAATGCACCTTTCGATACTTAGTCACCGTTTCTAAAAGTACGTTTTTCACATAAACGCAAGAACAGGCGGCAAAATAGAACTGATGGGTCGATCCTACCTTCCTCCAATCAGAATGAGAGATGAGAGAACTCTGATAATATTATGGCTCAGATATTGTATTAGTGAGGTGAAAGTGTGATATGAGATCCCAATGGAGAGAACTGATACGTATGAGGAGTTGCGAAGATCTAAGGCGAATAAACCACCAAAAATATAACACAAAAAAAGTCCGAAAAGTTTTTGTAACCAAAGGTCAGTTTTGCCGACAATCTATCAAATAACTTCAGACCAATATCAGAAGCAGAATAGCCAATCGAAAGAAAAGGCGGAAGAAATTTTATTCGGAAAAGCTTGCAGGCACAACGGATTGAGAAAAATAGGATAAGAGAAAAAAAAGACAAGATAGAAATAAATTTCATGAAAATTTTGGTGTCGTAGTTTGTATAGCTTGGGTGGTTGATTCAATTTGACTCCTTACGTTGGGACACAAGCTGCGGGACACGAATTTAAAGAGTAAACGCCACAATTTATCGTGTGATAGAGCCATATTCTACATGATCTGTGATTCACAATTTTTGCAACATGTAATAGATTTCAAATACTATGTGTCCATAATTAGGACCTTAGGTCCTCAATTTGGCCAAGTGCGATTCGTTTGAGTGGATTTTCGAAGTTTATGTGACACGTAATTTTGACCGTAACAACCTATTATATGGCCTATTGTCTCCTATGGTTGGACTGCTAGTCAGTTCAAGTCAAAACCTGAATTCTGTAACGAAATCGTAGACCAGAGCGAATTAGAGTGGCCTCATTTAGCTGCTTTTAAAGAATACGTAGCTCTTATTTTGGAACAACGATTCTATTTGCATTTCCGTGTAATTTGCGTGTCGTTTGTATCAAATCTGCTTCTCTGGGTCGTTCTGTTCATTAGTCAAACCCCGTCGTGCAATATGATAACGATCGCCACCTGCAAAGAGGATTTAGGTTTACCGATTTGTTCCCTATTAATCTGCAACCGTTGTTTGATCGACTGATTATCTTTTGACAGCTGCTGATCATATTCAAATCATAGTTCGGCTCAAATGATTGGACTACCGCAGCTGTCAGCTCAGTATGGACAGATGTGAACTACGATTTACATCTACATTGCGATGGCATGCTAGGATTTCAACTTAGTGACTGACTGCCGCTACCATAGTTGGCGTAACAATAGGCTAAATAATTGTCGTCCAAGTCACAGGTTTTTGGTTTCCTGATTCTAAGATCTCTCTGAAAATCTCTTAGTTTTGCGTATTGATCGACAAGTGAGACCTATTGCGATATTTGCAAGAAAGAATACGAGGAAACACGGTTATCGCAGACCGAAAAGGTCCCATCTGGAAGTATGATCTTGCGAGGTCTCAAGCCATTGATCATACGTATAGCAGTGAGCGGACATACTTAAAAAAAGATCTCAGTGGAACAACAAGTTATTTGCGAACTTCCACGATCTTATATGAATGAGTTAAACAAGACACGTTCGTGGTTCGATTCGTATAGCTTGCATTAGTCAACACAGAGTGTCATATATCCCCAAAACAGAATAATCAATAATTGCGGGGTTAGCTCAGTTGGGAGAGCGTCAGACTGAAGTTGTACTTCGGTTTGCAAATCTGAAGGTCCTGTGTTCGATCCACAGACATCGCAGTTTTTTTTTGACATATTTAAATTTTTATTCTAATTTTTTTTAGTGACATCCGTTATATTACCCTCATTCGATATCTGATCATAACACCGATTTATCTAAGCTTCGCTCTCGTGTTTCTACAAACCGGTGTCAACAATAGAGGCCGACACATTAGTTCAGGCCAAATATGTCAGTGGTCGAGCCTACGATTTGATGAGTAACGCGAATGTAGATTATCGTTTAGCCAATGCAACACAAAAATCCTTAGCCCGCTTCATGAAGGCATACGCTCAAGTGACACCTCTAATCCACTTGTTTGACAAAACAAATCTTCAGATATATGCTACCAGCCGACTGAAGATAGCGATATTTCAAATCGTTACACTAGCAACTCCAAATAGATCTGCAAATAATCACCTCAAGCAGCCAGGTCTCAATACCACTACACTGGATACTTGCTACCAACCGCTCAGGTCGCCCCAGCGAGACTGCAGACTTTTCCACAAAATACCTGTCTTAGAAATCAGCATGCTGAAGTCTATAAAGGACTGGATAATCCCAGTCTTGGAGCACCAAATCAGTGAGCTTAACAAATACTGAAGGTTATTCGGCCATTTGCTGCCGACCAGATACTGCGTTCACTGATCCAAGCTGTGAACGCATTAATGGTCTAGTGTATTCGTTCCACTAGATCACTGCTGCTGGATACTTTCTCGCCTAGGACGTTCTTCTGCAAAAGATCGAGAAGAGAGCAGAGGTCGGCTCATAGTGATTGATCCCAACCATCGGAACCTCCTCTATATATTGAGCGAGCTCTCGACATTGGCTGGGGATTCTGGTAAGCTTGCCAGTTTTGTGGCAGACGACGCCCTGGCAGATGAAGCTATGCCAGAAACGAGCAACCCAACTGTGGAGGAGGTTCCAGATGATACTCTCGACACTTCAGAGCGCTTAGCTCAAAACAAAATTACAGGTAGGAGGGCTCGTTACAGAGCCAGGAAGAAAAAAAGGCAGAAGCTGGAAAAGGCTGCGA
>JAKTSW010000189.1:0-13194 GCA_030580435.1 Babjevia anomala
ATCCCTTACAGCATCAAACCACACGTTCAGTGTTCCTTCTGTAGTTTCCTGCATCCTTTTGGTTTCTATACGACGTCCTATAATCGATTTTATTTCAGAATGTCGCCGGATAAACCGAGTTGCCCAAGATTTGCCGAGTTTATGCTCTTTTTGTTGAAGCTTGTTGATATCGGTTTCTTTATTGACGCGACGCGTCCTAATTTTTTATCGCAAGTTCTCGCAACGTTTTATAGCCGAGTGGGTATCCACACGTTGTAAGTTGTTTAATGTACTTCACGATCACTTTTTCTTCGGCTTCGGTTAGATTTTGCTGGCTAGCTCGAGCCTGAGAGCGCGATAAATGACCATTCAATTTTTTTTATACGGTAGCAGAACTAAGCTGAAGTTGTTTCGCAGCCTCATAGCCACTCTTGTATTTTCCAGATTTAATTCCATCTATTGCTTCTATAACTAAGGTCTCTTTTTCAGCAACTTCCAGCTTTTTGTGACGAGGCATGATTGTACAATTGCAGATTTAGTGAACGTGGATGGGGTTTTTTGACTTCGTTAGTAGGAACCACTTCATTACCCGCTTGACGTTAGTCCTTTCAAAATACTGCGTTAGCAGCCTGCCACCGCCAGTTTGACCACGATTTTTGAAGGGAATTCCCGTAAAATCCAAAATTAACATCCACAAACCACCTAATGGATCATCCCACCTAATGGTCCAAAAATCCATACTACAGTCTCTTCAAATTCCAATTGCACCACAATGCCACTCATAGCCACACCAAAGCTGGTGAATATGAGAGTTGGATTATTACTGCAATTGCTAATATTAAATCTGGCGATTTCAAGTCTGTCAATAAGCCTGCAATTCAACTTGGAATTAGTAAACAACTTTAGGCAGAAGGCTAAAAGGTCATACTGCACGCGCTGAAGCTCGAGCTATGCAGAAAAATTTGACAAAAATCGAAGAAAAAGTATTGCTTAGGTATATTGGACAGCTTACCAAAGGTAGATATCCTCTTAGCTGCGAAACGTTGAAATTAATAGCTTTTTATATTCAGTCACATGGCGTCGAGATCAAAGAAGCAAATCACCAACCGGCTCCGTAACTCCACGATTTGGCCACAACTGGGATTATCGGTTTGTGAAAAATCATCCTGATCTGAAATTTGTCATCGCTCGTTGAATTGATATAAAAAGAATGCAAGGAACCTCTAAAGACATTATTGATTCGACTATAAACACGAGATGGCAGGCAAATCCGGGTCGTCAGGAGTGGATTTCTATTTTCAGTATATTTGTGCGGATGAAACGGCGATCGATCCTTTCATCACTTTTAAAGGCAAAAGTGTGTCACAGCATTGGATTTCCGAGAATATTATTCCTGATAGCTGGTCTTTTTCAGTAAATAGCAATAGTTGGACGAGTAATACTCTAGGATTAGAGTGGCTGTCATCTGTTTTCGAGCCCAAAACGCGAGCAAAAGCCAAAGGGAAAACTAGACTTCTGATTTGTGACGGGCATGACAGTCATATAAATGGCTTTTTTATTTCTTTCTGCATGGCAAATAATATTCAGCTATTGATTCTTCCTCCTCATACATCACACATATTGCAACCGCTGGATGTTGCCATTTTTGGGTCGTTGAAGAGGGCGCTGACAACAGCCATGATGCCCCTTCATGAAAGCAAGGCTGGAACGAATTCACAAGGCCGAATAGCTAGAAGCATATAATAAGGCAAGAGAAAAACTGCTTTACCTCGCGAAATATTAGTTCAGCCTGGCTTGGAGCGGGTTTAGTTCCGTTTGATCAGAAAAAGGTGTAACGAAACTTGCCCATTGATAAGATAACCGAGCCTTCGATTGCGCCAACGGCACCACAGACACCGAAAAAAAGAATATATGATAAATTACTTATTACAAGTTCATCCCCAGTGTTCGAAGAATTTCAGAAAGCATGTGATGACTTGCGTAATGATCTGGTGGGTTACAGACACCCGTCAGATCATTCATTGGGCGGGTGGCCGACAGAGCACTCGAACAACCTACGGGTCACATTCTCCACGAACACGAAATCACAATCCTTCGTAACTCGATAGACAAAAGAAGAAACATAAAGAAAGGAAAGAGAGTAGTTTTGAAAGACAAGTTCTTGCTGACTAAGGCGGAAATACTCGATGGAGTACTGACAGCTGAAAAAGAGACTTCGAGGAGAGCATATTCGAAAGGAAAAAATCCTCAGAAATTGGGCTACAAAAAGGCTGAAAAAGTTCTGATGATGAACAGTTCGTAGATGCTTTAGAAGAAAGAGAAATCCAGGACTGTTTTGTAGTTGTCGACTAATCAAGGTTTGAAGTTGTAGAGTTGAAGAATTTTAGACCATTAGGTGGGATGATCCATTAAGTGGGTGTTGACGTTAACTTTAGTTAACTTACCGGAAATTATGGTTGACAGCGAGAACTTCGGATACGTAGCTTACCCACGCCTAATGTTCGTATCAACAATTTAAGGGAACTTTTTCTTGATAAATACAGCTTTATCTGCAGAACGGACAGTAACGTTAGCCTTGACTTAACGTTAAACTCAGCCTCAAAGAGCAGTTTCAGTACTTGCATTGCAATGAAGCCAGAAGCTCCGGTCAAAAGTCCAGTAGACATTTGAAAAGTAGAATTCAATCGCAACTTCTTGAAGCAATAGCGATTGATTCTCCGGTGAAATATAGTTAGGCTTAAAGAAATACGGTGTGAAAGTGAAAGGTCCTCGGTTCGGTGATAACGTTAATTGAAAACCGGTGGGATGTCAGTTCCAAGAGGTAATAGGAATTAAACCAGCAGGGCCAAGATGGATCGTTCAAATAAGAACCATTCTATCTTGACATATTGCTGTAAATCTCGGGTATTGGAATAGCTGTTTAATTGTATTAGTATACTTAAATGTCTTCAGAAACACGATTTTCATCGCTGATTTCAACGTACTTCACTCCAGAGTCGAAAAAAATCCATTCCGTTACCACTATTTAAGTTCACCATTTCAGGCTCCAGTTATGATGTCCGCAGCGATGGTTTGTAACTTAATGTAATAGCTTAAAAGAACCATTATTGTAAAAAGCATGATGGGAATTACATGTCGAATTTGCTGCTTTTCGGAAATAACTTTGGCTGGACATAGAGATAACTTTATTAGGAGCGGTCACAACCATTTCAATACGATATTCTCCATATATTAAAATTAAAGCACCGTAAGTTCTATTCTCTGCTGCCTCAAGTCAAAAAATTCTCAAATGATAAACTTCGTTCTTAATATTTGGTTCATTGCATCTCTTACCATTGATAAAAGACTAAGAAGTATTGTTTTCTGCAAGAACAATAAAACGGTCGGACTAGCTCATATATTTAAATTTGCAAATAAATAACGTTAGTTACTGATCTCTGACAGTTAGCTCTGATGCTTTCTTATTGTGAAAATAGCGTTCAGCGTACATTAAGGACTCTTGAACATCTTAAGAAGCTTGGCAAAATACCTTCCAGACGTGAAATATCTAGCGAAAAACAATATACAATTCATTTATATACTTCAAAGCTATTCCAATATCAAGAAACTACATACTGCATATCTTTTGTTCTGTCGACTAAAACAAATTGGTGACCTGGTACGAAATAACATAAACATTCGAAAATTCGGTTATCACAAATTTTACGGTAAAGTTACGGTAATCTTATCTAGCTTCGCAAGAGACTCGCAATTCTAGAAAGAAGACTAATAGAACTTGTCGCATTCTTTTTTGTAGACGCGATAGCCACAGACCCGACAGAAAGACACTCGTTTATGGGCAGTTCAATCAATCCCCCTTTCCTCTTGCTAAATCTCACCTATGCATATTTCATGAAGGCATCATTTAAGCTAAGTATAACGAAATCATAAAAAGATCTCGGTATTGATATAACCTGCCACAAACAAACAATTTTCATCAATTGTCGAAGTAGGTTAATTTTGCGAAATGTCGTGAAACGATCTCGACTTCAATTTCATAAAGCCTATACATCAAGGAAATGAAGTTCGCCTAATCTTACGCAGAATAGTAAACTATTACAGCCCACCAACCAATCATCTTTTAGCAGATTAACATAAGTAGTTCGTAGATCGATGCAAAATTTTGAAGATGAACAGGTTTTCCGGATACGAACTATTATTATCACTAATGACATTTCACTGAGTCGGCTTAAGACGGATATACAGGTTCTTTAACACACCACCTACCGCCTTTATATTTTGCTTTCGTGATTTCGCTGGCATATGATGTACTATTTTCCTACTGTTTACTACTATTAACCTTTCCTAAAGTGAGAAAGCTGGGTTTTTAGTACATGCGCTAGAAGAGTTCTGCATTGGGAGGTGTTGTCATCACTTGGGAATATTGCACAATCCCAGAACATAATCGCGGCGCGAGCGCATCACATTCATTCTCTATTCGTCAAACTCAAGCAAGGCGCGATTTCTTCAATATCCAATATTCGCCATTTCATACATGATTAATTTTTTGAAGTTGCTATCTATTCCTGATAGAGATATGACATTCTGTTATCGCGTTGTAAACTCTCTTCGTTTGCAAAGTCCGGTGGAATACCTTTACAGCCTTTTAATTATAAATATCCTCTAATGTCTAAAATATAAATCCTTTGAACTTTTTAATTCAATATTTAAATCGAAATCGCATTCAGATATGTTGGTATCTATTGAGAAATACTTGGACAAGTTTGACTTGACAGAGGCTGTTGTATCTGAGGAGCTTTATCTTACAGAGAAGTCTAATGGAGTTGGTTCTACTTCTATTGGTTTAGAAAGTCAAAGAAATTTTACGCAGAAAAGAAGATGGTTTCAGCGAAAACCAAAAGTAAAACATCATCCAGATGATATTGCTACTCAGCCCTCAGTCTATGATGATCCTGATTTCGCGAAAATTTATGAGCCTCGTGCAGATTGGGAGAATCTTCATCGATTTGACCCCAGTGCGAGATGGACCTGGAGAGAGGAAACACGTCTCATTAAAAAGATTGATTTCTATATTGCTATCTGGGCATGTATTATGTTTATGGCACTCCAGATTGATCGAGTCAATTTAGGTGAAAACTTTTTTAAGATATGAGAGTTACCTCAACATTAGATGCTTTTACACTAAACTCCTATTGAATAGCCAATGCATTAACGGATAACTTTCTTGGTGATCTCGGACTCATTACAAATGATTATAATTATGGAAATGTCAGTAAAACTATAGATTATATATATTTAGGCATATATCTCTAATGTAGCAGACCATTTTTAAAGTAGCGTTTGCGTGTGCAGAGATACCATCTCAACTAGTTTCCAAGAGAATGGGTAATTCCGATATTTTATACCTGCTGCTATTCGTCTTCTTACTTTCATTCAGGTCCTGATCGCTGGATTCCTTTACAAATGATGATGTGGTCGGTAGTTGGTCTTTCTCAATTCTGGCTGACTGGAAAGAAAAGCTTTTTTGCTACTCGTGCGTTGCTTGGTATCTTGCAGGGTGGCTTTATTCCTGACTTGGTATTGTATCTGTCTTATTTCTACAAAACCTCAGAGCTTGCAAATAGATTAGGTGAGTAAATAGCAGATAATTTTATGATAGGAAATGACTAATACTTTTGATCTTGCTAGCCTGGTTCTGGACTGCTGACTACACTGGAAACATCCTCGTCTCATTCATGTCATACGGATTGTTACATCTTCAACTAGTGACTGGACAGGCTGGATGGAGATGGGTGTTTTTGGTAATTAACAGAAATGTATATTATTCTACTGCGATGGATATCTGACTTGTGATAGGTTGAAGGATTATTCACGTTTGTGATTGGATTTTTTTCATGGTTCTTGATGCCTGCGTCGCCTACCCAAACTAGGGGAATACTTCGTGGAAGAAATGGATGGTTCACCGAGCGCGAGGAGACTATTTTGGTAAATAGAGTCATCCGCGATGATCCGTCCAAAGGAACGATGCATAATCGCCAGCCGATCGATTTAAAATTGATCTGGAAATGCTTGACGGATTATGACTTATGGCCTATGTATGTGATAGGCATGATATTTCAGATTCCCATCAGTCCTCCTACTGCATATCTTACTTTGTCCTTGAAAAACTTGGGGTTTGGAACTTTCAATTCGAATCTGTTGACTATTCCATCGACAGTTGGCTCGATGATCACTTTGAACGGTATCACGTGGTTGAGTACAGTTGTGAACGAGCGATCCATGATTGCGGAAATTCCACAGATCTGGAGTTTACCGTTTTTAGTTGTACTACATGGGTTCTCAGCTAAAGAGAACCCTTGGATAGAATATGGTATTATAACGGCCTTGCTATCTGCTCCCACCGCTCATCCGTTTCAAGTAGCGTGGTGTTCGGCGAATTCGGGCGATGTCGCATTGAGATCTGTGTCATCTGCCTTATATAATGTTTTCTGCCAACTATCAGGTATCGCTTCGGCAAATATCTACAGAACTGATGATGCGCCATTATATAGGCGAGGCAATAGAACATTAATCATTGTCAATTGCTGCAATTTTCTGTTATATTTTTTGGTAAAGGCGTACTATATGACGAAAAACAAGAGACGGGAACGCAAATGGAGCGCTTTAACTCAAGAGCAAAAACAGGAATATTTGGATACTACTAAAGATAAAGGAAACAAAAGATTAAACTTTAGATTTATACACTGATTAGAAGAGGCAATATGCTGTTACTAGAAAAGGGTTGCATTATGTCAAAGGTAGTTTATATTTGTTTAAAAAGCTGATTTCGCAGAGGTTTTTAGGTATTTGTTTATTTGTCGCTTTTTGGAAAATTTCATCTACTACTTTGAGTCGATTAGAGTTGGTAGTCATTAAAAAATATAATTTTTTGATATATATTTGTAACTGTAGATCACATCATCCCAAAACGAAACTTGGATCATATAATGAATCCACGACATCTCTCATAGTGAGCTTTAACAATATTATTCTATCTATAGGGACATCAAATACATGCAATAGCTTATTTTGACAAGAAAAGAAACACTCGCACTCAGCAATCAATCAACAGAGAAATTGTTTTCCGCTTAAAGACGATTTCGGTGTTGTCAACCGAAAATTGGGTAAGTTACCCTAAAAATTCGAGACATTCGTAACATGAAAAAATTAGACAGAAGTGAGACATTTTTAATATCAGGATACTCTCCGTAGTGCTAATTGCTATATCGGATGGTGCAGGTTGGAGTCTCTGAAGACAATTTTGCTGAGTCCTCTTCTGGATTGTATGTTGGTGTCCTTTTCAACGGGTTTATGACTTTCCTTAGAGTTTGAAGTACTGTTCTGCCTCCATTGACTGATTATAGACGTTGAGTGTGCGTATGTGACGTCTCGGGTGCGTTGGTTCGTAACTGATGCGGAATATGCAAATGGATGGCGAGTGCATTCTAACTCTGAATTTTTAATTATATCGAGCTACTTATTGAGTAATACATGACGTTAAGACTACGTTATAACTGTTGCAAAACAATTTTAGCTCGGAGCTGTGTCCGGTGACGATAGCGATGTTTTCCTCGATGGCTTATGTCGTATTTTGGAATGCCATCCCATCTCTTCAAGGCTTTCCATAAACCTGTTCTTTGATTCCTGTATATATATTGTAAAATTGCACTTCGGCTTTTCACCAATGAATATCGATAATGCTAACCAAGCGTATTATCTGGCCAACTATAATGAATTTGGTTAACCCTCTGATAAAGTTGTTTTCGCATTATTCGTATTGAAAACCAGAAGTTTATTTTACCACTACGGCATCTTTGCATGCACTTGTACAGGCTATCTTCCGTTTCGGACGTCAGTTATTTCTCTTGCTTTTCCTAACGATGATTTTTTAGCTGTTCCTGTCAACTTTTCATTGCTGTTGCTGCCTTCATGGCTGTAATTTCCTATTTTGGATTAGCTACTAGTGACTATCTTCTTGTACTGATTATGTGTACCTCGATTACGCAGAGGATTGGATCGTTGTAGAGCAGACACATTTCCCATCTCTTTTGCGTACTGACTCTCCGAACTTCACATCCCTTGGTGTAACGCTACGCGAGAGCACACGCATGATCCAGCGCTTTTTTGTTAACGATATCGAGGCTCTCTCAATTTTAGCATCAAGAAACCCAAAAAATTCCAAAGACGTCGAACACACTATTTGGATTTTCAGGTATGATATCATACTTTCCATGTCTTAGGGGTGTCGGTTCTTGTCCTACAACGTCTTCCGTGCGCCTTAATCGCACACTATATGCACGGCATTTTGCTTCGATGAGGATGTCGAGCATATATATACAAGAAAGTGCGCTCCGTTACAGATGGGTTCGCAACAAACCCACCCAGCTCTTTGTCAAGTTTTCAGACATCATAGAAAAAGTCATTCCGGAATGTAGAGCAAGCCTTTGCCATGGCCAACTAAAGTAATGTCATATAATTGGAAATCTGTTGTACTGGTGAATGGGCAATAACGTCAGCCATTGCCTATTGTCAGCCATTGCCTATTGTAACCCGTTACGTAATGGAACAAAGTTTCAAGACATGGTCTAAACAAAATCACATTATATGATAGCCAGTACAATACAATCGTTGATTTTATCATTATTCGATTCAGTTGGCATTTTTACATCTTTTAGGTCAATTTCGTGCCTTTCAACAGTGTTAGTGGTAGTCTTTTGACTTTTTGCTTTTGAGCTGCTAGAAGTGACTTCTTCCGCATTTTGCACTTCATCGACTATTACCTCCTGAGTCAACCGATATTTTCCCTTCAAAATGGCGCGTTTTCCTCTTCTTGCCTCTTTTCTGCTTTTTTGAATTTTTTCAGAGTAAAAATCGCGGTGTTGACCTAATATACGGCGTGTTGAACGCCGCTCGCTAATTGTCATCAGTATTTTACAATGTTCCCTTTGCCGCGCTGCTAAAATTTGAACGCTTTCCTGCAAAGCCAAATTTGCTTGATGCAATGGCCCAAGCTCTGGCAAAGAGCTAGCAAGCTGAATGCTTCGGAAAAATTGCTTTTTAGGTGTAGTTGGTGCCATTTGCTCGTTAACTTGTCGAGCTGCAGGCTCAGGTGACAGCAAACGAAGCGCCTTTTTACGATCGAATGGTACTAAACCAGCACTCCTCCAGCCTGAGCAGATATTTTCTTCTGTCAAGCTTGCTCTCCTTGCCTGGGCATATGCTTGTATCCATTCATTCTTCCGAATTCGTCTCACTTGGGCATAGTGATATGGTTGCATCGCACGTGTCAAAGCCTTTTTTAGTGGCCCAAAAATCGCAACATCAAGAGGTTGAAGAATATGAGAAGAGTGAGGCGAAAGCACTATCAGCTGAATGTCGTTTTTAATGCAGTAAGTAAGAAATCCACCAGTTACGTGACTGCCATGACCGTCACATATCAGAAGTCGCGGTCTGCCCATTGGCACGATCTCTGGTCTTAGCATCGAAGACTAACGTCAACCACTCTAAGCCATGATAGTTGCTGGTCCATCCCTTCTCGGTCGATCAAACCGGTGAACGGGGCCATCATGGGGTTTGTGGGCCCAGGGGGGGGTTGATGGGGCTCAGAGAAGTTTAGAATCATACATATCGGTTTGTGGGGTGATTTCTATCAAGCTTTTGTATGGAACGCCAAACGTTACCACGCGCCACTACCCACAAAGTTTAAACGGCTTAGCCTTAAGGTTTGATAAATTTCTGGGTGATGGATGACGTAACGTCGCTCACCACATAATGGGACCTATAAGCCAACATGAGGTTATTCTTATGCTGATTACTCAGCATCAATACAGTGCAATCTTTAATTCCTGTATCTTTTGATGCATCTAAGAACTATTCATCACCAGAGCCGGTTTCAGTTAATTTCTTAATATTCTGTTGATTTTTTTTGCCCTTTCTTTTCTTTCGCTCGAGAGTGGCGCTTCAGTTCTCAACGCTATCACGTATTCCGGGGTTGTAATAAAAAACTTATCCTTCAAAGCTACATGCATTCTTTTCTTTTATGTCTCTTCTTTTGTTTAGTAAGTTACGGAGGAATGTAGTTTCATGATCGTGGAGAACTTGACGCGCAGACTCTTGCAATTGTCTAGATGTAATTCTTTGGATGAACGATGGAGCAGGCGTCCTGATACCAACCAGATGATTTCTAACTCCCCACAGCTTCAAAAAATTCTCCACGCTTTGGAAGGAGCTGGTGAAAACTACTCTATCTTATACCTCTTCTGTAGACGTTTGACGTGGATTTTCCACAGCTGCTCGTTCTTCTGTACCCTCAATTCAAGTGGATTCATTCAAGCTCCACACCAACCAGCCATTCGTATTCGTGACGAAAGTCCAGTTCTCCGGATGTAACGCAGGAATACATCTATCTGAGACGGACTTGCTTTTCGAAATGATACATAGATCAAGGATCGTTCCGTCTGCGGAAATACATTCTACAATCCAATCCATTCCTGACGTGCTAGATGCGCTTTCCAGCCTTTTACAGCCGAATCAATAATAGCTCTTCTAGATCCATAGATCCAATTCAAAAAAACCGATCTTGTACACATATTGTATATGTTGAATTACCGATTTGAAATTTTGCAATCGCTTCTTCGAACGCGTCAAACCAGAATTTAACATTAGAGCAACTCGACACAGTTGGACACTACGGACCGAAAGAGCTCCAGATCACACAGCAACGGAAATACCCTGCTCTCAAAAAGCCTCTTGCAGACGAGATGATATTACTGGGAGCTATTTTTGGAGGCATTATTTACTCAGAATCTTTCAGAAATTCGAAAGCAAGATTGGCTCTGATTTGGCGGCACGCCTCCTAAGGTCCATCTTTGTTTGTCACGTTCCCTATTTCGATTTTCAATCGGAGTCCAGTTATCGCAGACGTACAAGCTCGTCGAATCTGTGCTGCCCACAAAAAGCTTTTTGTTGATTATGCTCTGTGGGTGCTTTTTTTGGATTCATTCTATATATCTTTCCCTTAAAGTTACCTCCAGAGCTACCCGAATTGAAATTTGATACCTGACGTACGACCACCTTTGCAGCTGTGACTGCAGCATCGTAGTTCGGTTGTATCTTACCCGACTCTTTGCAGATAAGACTAGGCCACCCACCATGACCGCACCGTGTGCATTGGTCTCAGATATTCTGGTGTACGCTATGAAGGACAAAGCAGGTTGATCTTTGCTGTGTGCTCTACGTCCTATACTCTGACTAGTTTTTTCTCGCTGTGCATATTACAATAGGAACCCTTTCACTCCTCGTTCAGAATGGAGATCGCCTATGCATCTTATTTTTAATCGCGGTGAGTTCCTTTATTAGATCTCCTGTGGGTCTACTATTCTTGGCTCTTGCAATTTCTTTTCTTGATTTACAATTGGTAATATGACCTTATGACCCTAAGTACAATCTTCATTTTTTCCGTGGCCATCAAAAGTTTGTTTGAAACTTATCTGTAACTGGTCCTCTATAAAGCCCGAAATTGAATATACATTTGTCATTGCTTGAATTGTAGTTTTTTCACTGTGATTTTGTCAGCTTCATTTGACAGGTATTGGATTTAATTGGAGAATAACCGAAGAAACCATGAGTGGACCGTTGAGTACTAGCTGGCACCGTCAAACAATAGAAATGGCATGATAGCACGAATTTTCAACATCTCTCTAACTGGGAAAGTGAACTACTGGGCAGAAAATAGTTTATGGACCAGTTGAGAAGCTAATCATATATTTCCGTAGAGCCGTGAGACATATTTCAAGAATAAGAAATTTTTTAAATATATCACAAATAAAGCAAATGCAAATGATTCAGGAATAGACGGCAGACAGCTAGATCCAGTCTGTGGGAAACCTGGCGATATTGATAAGATTAGCGATGATCTTTTGCGTTGGCACTTTGAACAAGCGGTTCTAGCTAATATGCGCGGAGCTGGAGAACCGATTTTTAAAGCAGACTTCCCGCCTGGAAGCGACGTGATGGAAAAATTCTAACTGGGCCAAATGCTACTGAAAGGATGGAATCCGACCTTGAATTGAGGTTGAATGGGGCATTGTTAAGTTGAAGGAACATTTTGTACGCGGGATTGACTGAGGAAGATGTTTACAAATGTCTATCCAAACCGATTTAGAAGGCAAAGATTTAAACCTATGGTCGGCTAAAGCGATTTACGCAAATGCGTGTGTGCCATATCGTGGTCCACCAGAAGATAGGTCGAGATGAGCTTTAGGACTTTATCGGATGTATTTTCAATTCCATCACTCGATCTTGTGCCAAAACAAAAAGCGCTACCAAGGGACACCACTTATCATCTACAAAGTTGTTTAATGAGCAACGCGCAAAGGCTAGAATATTCGTCCACATGCCCGTGTCTCGGCCCCAAACAACTATTTCAGTTAATCTAGTCAAGGTTCGTTTATTAGCTGAAAGATGAATTTGCTTAGTCATATATTCTTGCCTTTTTGATCGAACTAGCTAGATCTCAATTTTTACGTGCGAGTCGTTGCAATTGCACATAATATACATGTGGCTGCTGCATTCAAAATATCTGGAAATAGCTATTAGGTAGATATCTCTCTAAGTTATTGTACTCTAGCAGGTTAAAGGCTCTTCAAGTTTCAGTGTTTTTTTTTACAATTAATCATATTCTGGACAGCATTCCGATATTAGATCGACCATACGAGAAGCTTAGAATGACTACCTCAAATCAAGTACCTGACGTGTAAAGGAGATGGTTCACACTGATGGTAAGAATCATATAGGATAATAGATCGTGTCATCATCACACAATGGTTAGGATGCTGCAAAATAGGTTTAAATTATTGATTATAAAGCTATAAAGCTAAACCAAAGTTGGCTTGGAAGCATTACGCTTAACCAGCCTACGCTCAAGCAATGAATACAGGTTTCACAACCTCAGAACTAACGAAAGAGGATCCGATGAGGCCGTGTCTCTAGCATATAACATATTCCATCATCATAGACCATATCATATCTGGTTGTTTCCCAACTATATACACGACGTGTCGGGACCAGTTCCGGGATAATCACAATAAACCCCAGCACCATTCTGCACACAGATAAGTCCAGAGCCACATTGCGTTACGACCCACTTTCCGTTTGCACATTGGCCAAAACCACTGC
>JAKTSW010000190.1:0-13058 GCA_030580435.1 Babjevia anomala
ATAACTTACGCATTGCTGCGGGAATTAGCTCGTGAAGTCAAGACTAGACGCGACGGGAGTGGGAGTGGGAAGTCCTCCATAGTATCTTCAGATAACAAAAACACAATTGGCCAAGATTGGGTTCCCCGGTTTGTCAAACGTCATCCTCATATTAAATCTGTTATTGGACGACGAATAGAGGTCAATAGAATGGATGGAACAACGAAAGACGCGTTAAACACGTGGTTTGATGAGGTTGAACGAACGATTAAGCAATTTAAAATCGATAAATCCAATATTTACAACATGGATGAAACAGGGTTTTCGATTGGATCTATGGAATCCACTAGAGTTATTGTGGATACAACCATTAGAACAAAATGGCAAGCCAATCCTGGTCGTCAAGAGTGGATAACTGTCGTCGAATGCATATCTGCCGATGGGACGGCTATGAACCCATTTGTTATTTTCAAAGGCGGAAACCTCTCCCCTAAGTGGTATCCCCAGCACCTTTACAAATGTTGGACCTTTACATCTACTTTAAAAGGATGGATCAGTAATCATCATGGCTTGGAGTGGCTGAAGCAAGTTTTTGATCCTTCAACGCGGGACCGAGCCAAAGGTCAGACACGACTCCTTATCTGTGATGGCCATGGCAGCCATGTTACCGGCGGATTTATTTCTTCTTGTATGGAAAACAATATTCAACTGTTAGTTCTGCCTCCTCATACGTCGCATATTCTTCAACCGCTTGACGTTGCCATGTTCGGACCTTTGAAGAGAGCGTTGACAACAGCGTTGGCGCCATTTCACGAAGCCCAAGTGAAGCGCATACAGGAGGTGGATTGGGTATTGGCATACGAACAGGCAAGGACAGCAAGCTTTACGCTCCAAAATGTTCGGCCTGGTGGGGATCTGGATTAGTTCCGTCGGATCGAAAAAAAGCACTTCGCTAGCTGCCGACAGAGCCTAGGAATGACCGAACAAATGAAGAAACAGCACCCTCTACACCTACAAAAAAAATTCTTCCAAGTATCGTGCTTACTAGCTCTTCTCCCGAGCTTGGACCACTGCATCGAGCCAATATTGCTTTAGAAGAGGATATCATGCCGTTGCGTACACCTGCACGGTCACATGTCCGAATATTGACTGCTCTCAGAGAGCGACATTCAGCCCATCGTATAATACACGAACACGAGACTACGACACTTCGCAACTTGGTAAACAGTAGAAGAGAGGTCAAAAAAGGAAAACGGACAGCTTTAAAGGGAAAATTTTCGAATGACTCAGTAGGAATCACTTGATGGAGTGTTGAGTGCTGAAAGAGAGGTTGCTGATGGGAGCCAAGCAAAAGGTCAAAATAGTGGCAAAAGACACTCCAATTAATTGAAACCGACAGTAAAGATGGAGAGATAGCTGGAGAAAAGGATGACTGCGAAATCAAAGAATGTATTATACTTGCTACTAGATAATTACATTTTTGTGGAGAGGTTCGTAGAAATTGGTTCCATTAGGTAACCAGGACCGTTACGCCACGAGTGACGTTAATAATGATTGTATTGCTTCTAACTTGCGCTAGAGTCAATTGGTTGATTAAGTAAACATTCAGTAACTTACCGCAATAATAGTTAAATATTCAGTATTCAGTCAGATCTTGGGGTATTGGAACAAATAACAGACGACAGCAAGCATAGAGTTCAAAATCCAAACTCAATATGAAGATTACAAAAGAATTTAAGATAATTAAATTATCACTTTTCAAGTGGATGCGGACAAACTTTGCTTCTTTGAAAATATTTATTAAAGCTAAAATTGCGGACGCACTCCGTTGGGCGGCCGTGCGCACTCAGTTGCTGAAAATTAAAATTTTATGTTGGGTGCATTTCCCCGCATGGTTGTCCCATAGCACCATAATCATTGCAAATTTAGGCTGGGAGACTATAACGTTTTGATTCTATGCACTCTATTATGTGTGACCTCTCCACACTGTATTGTGCTTGACCCTCTCGCTGGCTTTTTGTCCTTGGCAACTTCTTCAATGAATGTGCCCATCCTTGGCCATACTTGTTAATATATACAAAAAGCAGAACTAATAACAGTTAAACGGACGATGAACTAAAATATTTACAATTCAGAAGTATCGATGTATAACTTTAGTTAGAAAATATCACCTAACCCATCCTACTGAAAGTAATTATGACTTTGGCACCTTGGTTGTCTAATCAAGAAGCTCTAACCGGAAATGAACCTATTTTGCTCATATTTCTAGTGCCATAACACTATTGGAAAGAAAGATTTTGAGTATTTGTTTGATTTGTCGCATTGCTGAAGTAGCTAACGCTCTGCTATGCCGATTTTGCAATTTTCTAGTGTATTCTACCAAAGATAGCCCTTGCATTAGAGTTAGCACAGATAAGGAAAGAAAGTTGCATGTGATAAGTGAACTTCCAAGTTCCGGACAACATGTTCCATTATATTGCTAAATCCGTCAATGTCCACTCAGCATCGCAGATCAAATTAGCGTTGGACTTCTGTGGGCTGCGATTGACCCACAAAATACTTTATAAGAACGATTTCAATATTCAATTATCTGGATAAATGCTGAAGTACAAAAGCTCCAATTTTTCGATTCCATATTTCAACAAAGAGAAAGAATGTCTGTTTATCAAGCTGTTAAACCAAAAACTGCTTTCAGCATGAAACATATCCTGGAAGAGAGGAATGCAGTTCTCTGGATAAGTCCCAGCATCGATTGAAGCAGAACCCACAAATGCCCCAACACCGTAACTATATTGAAATTCTGCATTACTCACAGATCCTGCCGTTTGACATATATCAACGATTATTAAGTCAACTGTACAGTTGTTACCAGGACTCAAACGCTCACCCACCCGAAGGAGAGTAGTAGTCCGCAGCGTATGATGACCTACATATAGCTCCTAAAAGAACCAATAAAATCCCTAATTTTTTGTAGAAGGAACTTTTATAGGAAATCATATGACAGTTAGGGCACACTCATTGTAAAAACCAAAATAAACCTAGAAATATCCGACGAGAGAAAATTCTACTGACGTGTCACTAGTGGTCCTCAGGCATAAACAGGCTTTTTACCGAAGACCCGAATATTCTGACTGGAATTGGATATGAGATGGTCTATTTAGAACTTCTACTTTCTGTATAAGCACCCTTTTCACTGGTTGTATTTTCTAGAGAAGTGCTACAAGAGAAGGTCTGCCTTCATAGCTTAAAACTGTACGTTTATACCATGCTTCCCTGTCATTATCAGGTGTAAGATTGACGAGAGATCTAAAATTCCTAGATTACTTACTTTATGCAACCCTACTTCCTGTCACGTGTAACTGAAGCTTTGGGAAGAATACTGTGTATTGAATCAACTGAAGAGTCAGTGAACTGTGGGAAGAACTCTAGCTAAATACATAGAGATCTGAAAGAAAGCTCTACAGGAACAGTTTCATGAAAGAGACAGTCTCAGACGTAGCCTTACAATTCTGAAAGAAACGAAGGAAGGCTGCATGCGGTGGTGATGCACCTGACCAGTGAATCCTGAGGCCAGTGAAGCCTACCAAGACCGCACAGCGACACTTCCTAACGATCCTTCGGCTCTAGGTTTAACACAGTCTCGATAATACAAATTTGCTCCGATACCCTTGCGTCTTTTCTGGTTGCCGGAACGGGCTCTCCAATTGACTGGAAAACGTCAGGCAGCCTACAATCCCCAATTACCTGAAACCCATAACGATAGTACAATTCGATGATTTCATGGAGATAACTCCAGACAAATCCGCGGACGTACGCATTAGCCTGGAAATCGGCTGCCCCTGTGCTGTCTGAAGGTAACGTCAACACCCACGTAATGGTCCAAAATTCTACAGCTCTACAACTTCAAACATCAATTACTCGATGGCAACTACAATACAGTCCTGGACTTCTCTTTCTTTTAAGTCATCTATGAACTGTTCATCATCAGAACTTTTTTCAGACTTTTTATCGACAAATTTTTGGACTTCTTTTCCTTTCGAATTTGCTCGCCTCAAAGTCTCTTTTTCAGCGCTCAGCACTCCATCACGTATTTCCGCCTTGGTTAGCAGGAATTTGTCTTTCAAAACTACTCTTTTTCCTTTGCTTATTTTCCTTCTTTTGTCTGACGAGTTACGAAGAACTGTGGTTTCGTGTTCGTGGAGAATACGACTCGTAGATTGTTCGAGTGCTCGATCGGCCACCCGCCCAATGAATGATCTGACGGGTGTCTGTAACCTCACCAGATCATTGCGCAAGTCATCACATGCCTTCTGAAACTCTCCAAACTCGGGGGATAAACTGGTAATGAGTAATTTATCATATATTCTTTTGTTCGGTGTCTGAGGTGCTGTTTGCGCCTGCGAACGCTCAACTGTCTTCTCAATGTGCAAGTTTCGTTCTACCCTTTTCTGATCAAAAGGGATTAATCCCGCTCGTCGCCAGGCTGAACTGATATTTCGCGAGGTAAAACAATTTTCTCTTGCTTTGTTATATGCCTCCAGCCATTCAGCGTTCTCTATTCGTTCCAACCTTGCTTCATGTAGGGGCATCATTGCTGTCGTCAACGCTCTCTTCAACGGCCCAAAAATCGCAACATCCAACGGTTGCAACATGTGTGACGTATGAGGAGAAAGAATCAATAGCTGAATATCATTCGCCATGCAGAAAGATATGAAAAAGCCATTTATGTGACTGTCATGTCCGTCACAAATTAAAAGTCTTGTTTTCCCCTCGGCTTTTGCTCTCGTTTTAGGCTCGAAAACAGATGACAGCCACCCTAGTCCTAGAGTATTACTCGTCCAACCATTGCTATTTGCTGAAAAGGTCCACGTATCAGGAATAATATCCTCAGAAATCCAATGTTGCGACACGTTTTTGCCTTTGAAAATGATGAAAGGGTCGATAGCCGTTCCATCGGCACAAATACGTTCTACAATGGAAATCCATTCCTGACGACCTGGATTTGCCTACCATTTCGATTTGACAGTCGAATCAACAATTACTTCTGTGGACGCCATAGAACCTATAGAAAATCCGGTCTCGTCCATGTTGTATATGTCCGAACTACTGATCTTGAATTCTGCCACAGTTGCTTTAAACGCGTTAAACCACGCGTTCAAAGTATCTTTAGAAGCTCCTTGCATTCTTTTTATATCAATTCGACGAGCAGTGACAGATTTCAGGTCAGGATGACGTTTCACAAATCGATATGCCCAGTTGTGGCCAAACCTTGGAGTTACAGAGCTGATTGGTGATTTTGATTCTGTGATCTCCAAGCGACGCGACCGTACATAAAAGGCTATTAGCTTTAACGTTTCGTAGCTAAGAGGATATCCACCTTTGGTAAGCTTCCACCTTTGGTAAGCTGTCGAATATGCCTAAGCAATACTTTTTCTTCGATTTTTGTCAAATTTTTCTGATCAGCTCGAGCTTCAGCACGTGAAAGATGCCCTTTTAGTCTTCTGCCCAAAGTTGTTTTACTAATCCCAAGTTGAGTTGCAACCTCATTAACAGACTTGAAATCGCCAGATTTGATCTTATCAATTGCAGTAGTGATTCGACTCTCATAATCGCCAGATGGACCATTATCTGGGTGTTGACGTTACTCCGTCAACAGTCTATCGAAGACTGAAAAGAAATTCCTCACGCGCGATAGCTCGAAAGAAGCAGCAATTGTTGACAGAAGCTGAAGAAAATGCAATTATAAAGTGGATTAAAAAGCTTAGTAGGTGTGGTTATCCCGTCAGTTATAGTCAGCTTAAAGAAATGGCTGCTGAAGTTCGAAGGCATCGCATGGAATCTGTCAGCACGCCTGGACACACCCGCGAAATATGCCCAAAAATTGGCCAAAACTGGGTCCCAAGATTTATTGAACGTCACCCACAAATAAAATCTGTTCTCGGCCGTCGAATAGAAGCAGAATGGATGATGCAACAAAAGACGCGATAGACGTGTGGTTTGACGCGTTCCAGGGAACAGTTGACAAGTTCAAAATCAGTGATTCGAACATATACAACATGGATGAGACAGGATTTGCTATTGGATTTATGGAATCTACAAGGGTGATTGTGGATTCAACTGCTAGAACAAAGTGGCAGGCAAATCCTGGTCGTCAGGAATGGATTTCATTTATCGAATGTATATGTGCCGATGGAACCGTATCGATCCTTTCGTGATTATGAAACGTAGAAACGTCAGCGCAGAGACAACACCTGCACATCTCGAACGCATATGGACTTTCACATCTACTGCGAATGGGTGGACGAGTGATTACAATGGTTTGGAGTGGTTGCGGAAAACGTTCGAGCCTTCAACGGTTGACCGAGCCAACGGTCAAATGCGACTACTAATTTGCGATGGTCATGGTAGTCACATTAGCGGCGCTTTTATTGTCTACTGTACGGAGCACAGAATCGAATTGCTGGTCCTTCCTCCACATACCTCACATTTACTGCAGCCGCTTGACGTTGCTATTTTTGGACCCTTGAAGAAGGCCTTGACAAAAATGCTCTCACTATATCACGGAGCGCAACTAACGCGAATTCAAAAGATAGAGTGGATAAGCTCATACGAATAAGCAAGCAATATGAGTTTCACAGCTAAGAATATTGCGTGCGCATGGCGAGGAGCCGGGTTGATTCCAATTGATCGGAAAAAGGCACTTCGTTACCTATCAACTGAGAAAGAAATGAATTCGCCAACTGCTGAAACGACACCTTATACACCTACAAAGCAGACATTTAACACTGTCTTTCTTACAAGCTCCTCTCCGGAGTTGGGAGCATTGCATAGAGCCAATGAGGCTTTAGAAGAACATATTATGGTGTTGTGAACCCCTGTTAGAGCATTTGTCCTCGAATGCACGTCCCGGTGCGAACAGACTTCTACCCGCCATGCAATAATCCGACATGAGAATGCAGCTCTTCACAGCATACTAAATAAAAGAAGAGACAAGGGCAAGCGTGCAGTTTTTAAGGGCAAATTCAGAATAACTAGTGTGGAATTACGTGACGGAGTGCTGGCTGCTGAAAAAGAGACGGTTGACCGTCAGCAAAAGAAAGGCAAGAGCACGGACAACAACGAACTGCAAGTACTTGAGACTAGTTTAGAGGCTGAAGATTTAGCAGAAGATGATGGTGAAACTGAAATACAGGACTGTATAGTACTTGCTGTTGGGTAATTATGATGTTTTTGAGATTGTATTGAGAAATGTATTGCATTACGGGGTGCCATTGTATTACCCGGTGATCCACGTTATATTAATCTCCATATTTCGTGACACAAAGAATATGATTTATGGAGGTTCTTTGCTGATGACCTGCATTGTAGATATCTGGCATACCAGCCGTAGCGGAGCAATTGAAGCGCTTGATATCAGTAGTCATAATTCCCGTGCTAGTTTTTCGACCTGAAGATACGATTATCGATTCAAGTAAGATGATTCACAATGACAGGACTCCCATTCTGAAGTCCGAATTTCCAGTTCAGTCACTAGATTCCGTTTTCAGAGTCTCTTTTTCATCTGCAGAGAAGGTACAGAAATTGTACCTTGCCTGATTTGAGCCTTTAGAGATTACTTGCCCTATCTGATATCTGGGCGGCTCCGAGCTATGAAGTCTATGTCAATCCGGGTAATAAGCGTTAAGTATTTTTCGACGTTGATTGCCTTTCTTCTAAGAGGCGAACTAGCTGATTTCTCGATAACATGGATTTTCGGCTCACCAATTTCAGCCTTACTCCCACTTTAGTTAGTTTGGATTTGTTTTACTCACGTGGCTCGAGCATATATTGTACCTGCACATGGAGCGCAAAGATAGATGTCTCCTCCATTGATGACAGAGATAAGCTGAGATAAGCTGTAGCCGAGGATTGCCGGTTTCCAGAACTCGCCTTATGCGTGTTAGCCGTTGATACCATCACAAACGCACTGGCCCGCTACTTAATTTTTGTATCGCTCTGACCCTTGGTTTATCGCCGTGCGGTATGAGCTCACACCTCGGACACAATCTAAAGATGAACAAGGCGATATGCGGATTTTTGGCCGAGGCGCAGAGCCGCGAGGCCGGAACTAAATGTTGGAGAGGCACCTTTTTCGACATGCTGTCAAGTGGGAGTCATCATCAAGCTAGGCCTTTGACGGGGATACTCTCGACTTTTTGGCTAGCTAGGGGCCGCGGATGGTTTGTGTCCTTGTTATCTTTCTCGGTATACAGCTCTATCTGAATCATTATTATGCTTTCCGGACGATAACGGATCAGTGCACCTGGACATATTATCATCTACGGTATTTGCGGCTGAATTGGTATATAAATGACCACGATCTCTTAAGGCAGAACGTGAAAATTAGCAGCAGCGATCTATATTGTCTAAAAGAAATTTAGTTGACCAACTAAAATGGCCGAAAAAGAAGCTATTGTTGTCGACACTGCCGTCGATTATCAAGTTGGATCTGTTGAGCGCCCTGTGCCAACTGGCGCTTGGGGAAAGTTCGTCCGTTTTTGCGAGTTGGACTCTGCTCATACGGATCGGAACAGTAATGATGATTTAGATCCTGTCCCTGTTGAAAAGCGATCGTGGACAGCGATCCATTACGCGGTCTTTTGGATCTCTGACAATTTGTCTGTCTCTGGTTTTCGTCAAGCTTCGTCTGTGATGGATGTTGGTCTGTCTTGGAGATTGACGCTTTTAAATCTTGCCATTGCGAATTTAGTCCAAGGAATTCTTATTACCATCTGTGGTATTTCCGGATCGAGATATCATGTTCCGTTCTCGATCCAGAGTAGAGCTGCTTTCGGATTTTACTTGTCTTATTTGATGATTGCGATGAGATGTATTGTTGGCATCTTCTGGTACGGTATCCAGGCGTGGACTGGAGCTGAGTGTGTTCAATCCATGCTTTTCGCTATCTGGCCGTCGTTCCGCAACGTCAAGAACACGATTCCCTTGAATGAGAACATCACTACACCGTTTATGATTGCTTATGTGATTTACTTTGTTACATGCATGCCTTTGCATTACATGGGTGTTCACAAGCTTCGATGGTTCTTTATGGTTAAGACTATCACTACTCCTGTCGTGTCTTTTGCATTGATGATATGGACTCTCAAAACGGCGGGTGTGGGAGACCTGTTCAGTCAGGGCAGTACGAAATCCGGATCCATTCTTGCGTGGCAATTTATGGCATCTCTTTATTCTAATATTGGAAGTGGCACAACTTTGATGGTTAATTCTAATGATTATTCTCGTTTTGCTCCTCGAGCTCGGACGACGTTGATCACTTCGCTTACTGTTCCTCTAACGTGTGTAGTCATGGCTATACTCGGTGTTATAGTGGCTTCAGGTTCACAAGTAATTTATGGGACAATTCTCTGGGATCCACTTCAAGTAATCGATCACTGGACTTCTCGTGGTGGACGTGCAGCAGCATTTTTCATTGCGTTCTCGTTTTACTTGTCTCAGTTAGGACTTAATGTTGCTGCTAATTCTATGGCGTCCGCTAATGACATGAATTGTATGTTTCCTCGATTCATCAATATTCGACGTGGACAGATTATCGCTGCATTCTTGGGTGCTTGGGTTTTGACACCCTGGAACATCTTAACTAGCGCTCCAGCTTTCTTGAATTTCATGTCTGGATATTCCATCTGGCTGGCGCCAATTGCCGGTATCATGGCTTCAGACTACTATTTTGTTCATAATAAGAATTACCATACGTTTCAGTTGTACGACAAAAATGGTATGTATCGATATAACAAGTGGGGAATTAATTGGCGTGCGTTCGTTGCTTTCACTATCTCTTGGGTTCCTATTACCCCTGGATTTATTCCTATGGTTTCTACCGTCATTACTGTAGAAGACGTCGGAATGGGAATGACCCATCTTTATGATCTTGGAATTTTCTATTCCATATTCGTATCAGTTGGCTCTTACTGGTTACTTTGTAAGGTATGGCCTGCTAAGGAAACTTACCTTAACAGAGGTGTATACATTGATGACATTTATTCTGATGATCCTGAAAGCCGATCTGATGAGGTTGTGGACAAATTTTAAACTTGTACTTTCAGAAGATTATCGCATTATTTAGTTAAATAAATTTTGAGTTGTAACTGATTTATTTTACCTGAGGCCTGCAAGATTGATTCAATTCGAGATCCACTCAAGATATTCATTCATTCATATGTTCAATTTGCATTTTCGTGTGCTTTGGATTCTCGTGACTGTTACTTGATTTAAAGTTTTGTCACAGATGGGTAGTGGACCTTTGTGAAGTATCGAAAATAAAGTTTGGTAAACGTTATCTAGTGTGGTCCAAGTTCTTATCAGCGCCGATACGGCCATCACCCGGAGACTTCTCCATAAGATATCTAAGATGGTCACTGCCCAGTTATTTCGCCTTATCAGCTTGTCTGTATAGTTTGTCGCCGCTAATCCGCACATCAACCAGCAATGGTTAGTCTTCCCTTTGATTAGTGCGCCTCTCTGTAGTCTCTTCTGAGCCCTTGATTGACCCTTGGAGGAGTGTTAGTCAGGTTATGAGTCTCTAGAGCCCTTAGTCGAGTAACTGTTTAACCATAGTGGCTTTGCTTTTGATTCTACAACAGAGATGGAGGCTCTTCGAAATGATTATTCAAAGGAAATGAAAATCTTGCAGTAACATCCAATTGCCGATCTTATTTGCGGTTACTTGCGACACATATCTCGCTATCCTGTAGCTAGTTTCTTAAGGCGGCATGCATTGCAAAGATATGTTTTATATTTGTCTATCACTAGTCCCTGCAAATCTGAACTTTCGCGCAGACTTAGAAATTACCGACTCTACAACCTATCTCGCAATTCCTTAAACTCAGTTGTCATTGCATTGTAGCTTTAATTGGTTTTTTGAGCATTCGACTATGATTTGAATTGTCTTTTGGTGCCGAGACCAAAGTGCATCCGAAAAATTTGCAAGAGCATAAACTGATTACTCTGGGAGACAGAGATTGTAGCTGCGAAAGAATTCGATGTTGTATCCTGAATATTGTTCTTCGAAGTGCTCGTACTCATTGCGTAGCGAACTTTTGTTGAAACCATCTTCGGTAACGTCACTCGCTGCTTAGTGGAATTCAGGATTGTATAATAGTTGCTGTTGGGTAATACACTTTTTATATCGTGGAGAAAATTGTATTTGTTACACAACGTATATTCACTAACATCTTGTTCCTCTGCTGAACCTCCAACTTCTGTAGTATTTTCAATGGCAAAAAGGGACTGGAGCCGTCAATGAACAAATACTCCGAAAGTCTATGCAACCGAGCCATTGATTCTACACTTCGAGAGAACACTACAGGAAGGGTTGGCTTAGAGCAGTCGTCAACACTATTCTTTGCTTTTCTTATATGGAATCTTATGAACTCAGACGTTGACTTATACGATCGACTCTCGATATAACAATAGTCGATATAACGAAAACTCTGTAAAAATGGACGAGCGATCACTCGACCGGAGTGGAGTGAATCACTCTACTTGTTTAAAGACATCTGTCATTGACACGACGGTACGTTTAGAATGTGAATGAAATTTAGGCACGCTACAACATCTCGGTTCCACAGTCTGGTTTTGCCAGGCAAGCAATCCTTGTTTTGGCATTCCAGAGGTCCATGGACAGACAACCTGCATTTTACGTTGCTTGTCTTTTTCACCCTTCTTTTCATCTTTCTTTTGCCCTGCTTTTCATCTTCCGTCTGACCACCATTCCTAGTAATGAAAATTGTATTTAAGAATCTACATATCCCGCATCAGCAACAAAACTCCTGCATGCTATACCACGAACAGTCCCGTCCATTAAAATAGCCAAAATATGTTTTGCCATAGGTCTCTCCCTATCAAGTTGCTTCAAGTCTAAGAACCGACCAATATTTTCCATCGAAGCGTTCGTCTCTCGTTCCCTCGTTTCATCTATCGACTCGCAATTGAAATTGTTCATATTCGATTGACCCTTTAATACAGAAGCGCGATAGTCCAACGAGACAGCCGACATAAAAAAGCACTTGGAAAAAAGGACAAAGATGTTATTCACAACACGGATGGGAGAGGTGCGCCAAAGGTAGAGGAGCAAGGGTCGAAGTGGAAGTGGGAACCCTTCAAAGCTGGGGCAGACAGATGAGGGGGACGAAGTAAGGAGGCTGCCATCTGCTATTGTCTGATTTGTCGAGTCTTGGAGTATTGCGACGGCGTTGGAAATGACGAACACTGCCATACTAAATGAACCTCTCGAAGCCCCTCCAGTCCCTCATGGTCCATCAGGCCCGGCAGCGAGCAGCAAGCCTGAGTCGGGAAACGGGGAGAGAAGTGGCGGGCACCAGGACGCGCATAAAGTGGTGTCTTTCATAAAGAAGGGTCTTCTCTTTTCCCATCTTGTATGTCAAATAGATGCTTTCATCCTATCTGAAGTTCTGTCTTGTACAATGTCAGTGCAACTGAACCAAAAAAGGTGGCTATGTGTTTAATGAAGTGAGACATAACTGACGTGCTTCAGCGAGTTACCCATTACCCACTCAATTTATTCAGTTCATTCAATGCAGCGACTTCCTCTACAAAAGCTCATCTTATACTATTCCTATCCCACAAGCTACCTTACGTGGCTCTCTCCGCGTCATGCGCTTTTCCCTCATTAAAGAAAGTCTTGGATGCGCATTTGTTTGTTGGTGTTTTGCGAAGGCAATTGAATTTGCTGTTCTCACTGCTGTTATGAATCCAGTTGAATTAATAACGGCTATACGAAGGTCTACAGGGAGTCCCCGAGTCCCGATCACGACTACGAGAAACACTAGTTAGTAATTGATCTCCAACATCCTCTTCGACATACTCGCGCTGAGTGATGGGTTAGAATAGCCTGCGGCAACAGAGGTGAAGATATCTGTGTCCGTCCGCGTCGATCTGAAATTGCCGATATCGAGGATCAGTAACGTCAGTCGTGGCATAATCAGAATTATGGCATAATCATAGTATTTATTCGACACGCTCATATAACTTGTGCATTTACTTAACAGCAACAACGATAC
>JAKTSW010000191.1:0-12107 GCA_030580435.1 Babjevia anomala
CACCCTAGTAGCCTTGTGTCTTCAAGCCACATTTATCGTTTTAGAACAGAATCTATGAGACGAGTGCTTACAGCTAGCTACCTATCACCCCATGCTAAACTGCAAGAGCTGGAGTAAATCAAAAAGCCCTCTATTGCGCAAGCCAAATTAAGAATTCCCTCGTTCTGAGACACTAATGAAGAAGCTGGTCGCGCCAAAAATTTCAAGGTCGCATTGAGCCCATCATTATAGACGTTATTTGAAATTTTCTCGCGACAGACGGACCAGAAAGTGTACTTTATCACTAATGTTATTTTGATCTGAGGTGGCTTTTAGACAAAGGGCCTATATTCAGACTACCATTTATTTCCTTACCTTATGGACAGAAGAGCTGTACTTAATCCAACTTAGACAATCTTTACTATACATTTGCAATCTTCCATATTTGCATTCTTGGATTAATCTACAACAAACATTGCACCTCATTTCATTGCTCAAAGACAATTCAATGTGATCAGCCAGATGCAGTCTTGTCCAGTTGTAACTCGTGATTACGTGATCATTTTGAGTGCTACGACCAGGCAGCCAAGGAGGAACACACTTAGGCGACGGCCGTAACGTTACCGTATGACGGACCGTAGACATGTGAGCTTTAAACTACTTTAAAAACTTCCAAAGCAAATCTTCAAATAGCAGGCGATGTATCCATTCAGTGATGATGTAAAGATTATGGAATAGTCAACTTCACAAAATGACAACCACCAGATAAGATAAAGGAAATACTACTGTATCAACGAGGTAGACAACGGAAGAAGGCTTGTTTCTGGCATTGCATCACCTCCAAAAGCGTTATGCTGTACCGATCATTCAGAGCTAGTCGTCTTTAGTTCTTTCATCTTAATGGTTAATACAACCTAAACCTGCTAGGTTTAGCCAACAGAGCCGGCTGCAGCCGATATGAACTTCAACACGTGAAACTTAGGTACATTATTAATTTTTCTCGCAAGCTAAACCATGCTTTTTTGCTACAACATGCCTCTAAATTATAGTCTAACAAAAATAGATCTGGACCAAAAACTTTTCCCCATACCACTAGAACAGACAACACTCTCAACTAGATATAAGTTATCTCAGCTCTGAAAGGCTCACCAAAGTAAAGCTACATGACTAGCTGTAAAACCTAGGGCATTACATAAACCAGACTTTCCAATTGCTGAACAACTGTTTCATTGGTAAATCTAATTTTATGAACAACACGAATATCTGCAATTTCTTATGAGAATCAACATTGCACGAGATAAACCGAGTCCGTGATTTGTCTAATACAACTGTTTAGAAAATGAATAAGGTCAAAGATTGAATTTCTTGGCGAAGCTCAATGTCGCCCTAGACCTTGACTTCCTTTTTTGACTGGCTCATCCTATTGCAATATTGGCTATAACCGAGTCGCTAGTGTATTCATCCTTATTGAAGACTGCCAACCTGTTCGCCTGCTGCTAAGAATATGCTGCAGCGAGAAGCTGTCGATATCCGCCAGTTCAATAGTTCCATCTATTTTTTTTTCGCCCTGGAAGTCACCCCGCCAACCAGTCTGACCCAGATTTAAGGAGAGCATTTCTCAAGCCGAATTAGTCACCTCGGTTGGTCCCCTCCCTTTAAGTGTCATAAGTGGTCAGATCGTCCCGGCGATCACCTCGAGCACAACTGCAACGGAAACGACTTCTGCATCAACGAGCTCTACCACATCATCGCAGGCCATCATCACCACCAATTCCACCGGATCAAGCACGTCCTCGTCCACTGCAGGAACCGTCATATCATCTACTGTAGGATCAAGTGTATCATCGTCCCCTGCAGGAACAGTCACTCATCTACCATAGGATCGAGCAAGCCGGTAGGCACCCCGGTATCAAATTCATCCTCATACACTACTAGCGGTCCAACTACATCCTCAGCCGGCGTAGGACCAAGAGGATTTTCGAATAGAAGCATATCAAGCACATCGTCGAGTGCCACAACATCCAGTATCCAGCTAGTCCAAAGCTCCGGAGGCATGCGTATTTACGGCGGAATCCGATTCAGAGACCGGTGACTGACAAGTCTTCTATGGCAAGCGGCGTCTCGACCCCCGCGGGGGTCATTACTGCCGTGGTCTTAGCAATCTTGAGAGTGTAGGTTCAGCTCTGCTCTTACGGCGGTCAGGACTGTACCTTCCGCTGGGGGCTCAAATGAACCATGCGACTCGCTGAGATTCGCGGAAATGGTTGACAGGACTGGGTGGTGGTTATAGCGCTGGATTCATTACGTATTGCCTGACATAAGATGTCGTAGAGAAATGTTTAGCTTTTATTAAGTAAAAAAAAAAAAAAAGACATTATAGTTTATTCTTTAATAGGATAGCAATCCGACGGCCTTCTGGGCCCTCTCACTAAGAACAGGAGGGCCGTACGGCAAATTCTTATTCCACTCAGCCTCTTGGTAGTCCTTAATGACAAAGTCGGTAGGATCATGGGACTGCAGGACAAAATCTTGTTAGTATCTGTGAGCATAAAAGTGCCCCAATAATAAGCAAAAGACTCACGGTGCCGTAACCTCTCCTAAAGGCCTCAACTTTAGCCTCCCTCTGTTCCGGAGTCATATATGAGTCGGGCTTATAGCAGATATCTGTTGTATGTGTTAGCCTCTTGGCTTTATGCTTTAGGAAGGACCACTTACAGATAGCAAATCGCTTTTTTTGCTCTCTGGGGGCAGCGCCATAGTGCACTGTCCTAGAATCCCAAAGGACAAAATCTCCGGGCTCCATGGCAGGCTTAATCATTTCGCACCCTCGCTCTTTGAACCATTCTAGCTGCTTTTCAGTCCAGCGGAAGCTATCTCGGGTCACCCAACCCTCTGCGGGCTAAATCATTTGTGAGCCAGATGCAGTGATTAGGGGCGGCGCAATATTAAAACCAACCTCTTCATGCTTGTGCTCCTCGAAATACTTCTTAAAAAGGTTAGCTGTACCTCGCATCACCATCAAACCACCGTCGTTCGGGCCGTTTGGCAACTTTTTTATGTCAGCTCTATTGTTTGGCATGTTAAGCGGGCGGAAGGAACGTACCAGGTTCAAGAGACCTTGAAAGCAGTGTGCCCAAGGCCTGTAGGCACTTTGGTCTGACTAAATATATATCAGCGACATCTTTTCTCTCTCTATCCATTGAGCGAGCAGAAGCACTAGAGACAGATGAATTTACTTACGTGAGGCCATGGCATGGCGTTATCCTGAATCTGGTCGACAGGTAGGGGAACAGCGAGACTGCCGCCATCTGAAAGGCCAAGCCGCTTAGCATTTGATAGCTTGTATCCCTTTATAAAGTTAGGAAAGAACTTACCGAAAGATACGGTCAGCTTGTCAGTACCCCAAATCGTCTCAAATAGTTTGACAATTTTTGGCTCAGACTTGCAGTCCCAGACGAATTGGGCATGGGCAAAGGAGTATCTATACAGACCGTCAGCAATGTATTTTACATTCACAGGCGACGCAATTCTAGGGACATAATGTCTTGTAGTGAAGGAGAAATGGATTGTAGTCACTATAAGATTAGACTTTAAAAAAGGAAGAGCTACTAACTGGCTATAAAGTCCTCCCCTCTGGTGTCTTGGCAGGTTTTTGACATCCCAGGTGCTGGGGTCGTCCCGCTTGTAGCCAAGGTTAAAGCCCTCGAGCCAATCTTCACCTTTTCTGGCGTATTCAGCTGCCTTCTCTTGGGTAATAACACCCTTGACAACAACGTACTGGACAAATCAGCACATGCCAGGAGTCCGAGAAACTAGAAATAGTGGGAGTGTATCAAGATCAAAATGAGAGACTTACACCATCCCGCAAAAGATCCTTAAGCCAGTCCGGGTCCTTATCCCCTTTGGATGCCACAGGAGGGCTCGGCCTATGGACATTCAAGGGTCCACTTTTATTGTTCCATAACCTTTGCTCAATCAGTTGAACCATTGTGTTAATTCTTAAAATGAGTTATTCAGTACGCAAAAATGGGGTCAAATAGAGAATGAAAGAATCAGCAGACGAGGCAGACAAGGAGTCAGACAAGCCTTATAACCTATCGGTCACAGTCCGTTAGTTGGTTGGTTGGACCCCACTCTTCGTTGTATCCCCGATCTTGGTTTCTATGCATGTTCACCTCCGGATTTGGCATATTCAGCCTGATTTCGTTCGGTTTTGCCGTCCATCTGTATACTAGTCTGGCTTTTGCCCATCCAAAATACAGAGAACGGTCGATCTCATCTGACATAGTCCGTCATACCATAAGAAAATCGGTCATACCAGGGCAAAATTATAAACATTGACAAAGATCTTGGTGCTGGCATGGTAGGAGTGTAATCTCAACCCATGACCATCTCATTGAGCTTTGGTCTCCGATTACAAAATAGACAACATAAGATCTTCAATCGGATACCAGGCCGGACCAAAAATCTGTATCTTATCCAATCGAGAGCATGGCCAAAAAGTGGGGAATGATAGTAGGCCATTTCAAACCCGCGCTTTATCCGTGAAACACCTTGTGGGGTGGTTGGGGGCCATAAAGTACCTCCTTACCCCGCCATTTCCGGTTAAATTCCCGCTAGCTGACTTATAAATCGACCGGAATGCGTAATTAATTTGCCTTGATCATCTAAAATAACAGTAGTGCCGATATCCAACAGGAATCAAGAAGACGCTCTAATTTAGCTACATTTTAAGCACGCAAACCTAAGCTGCTCTATCTTATATCCAGCTTGCCATTTATCTCCGCAGTACAATTCATATTATGTCAGCGACTACGACCGAAGCACCGCCATCAATCTCAAGCGAGATACCGAAAAATCAACCCAAGCCGGACCACAAATATAAGTATTTGACACCGGAAGACGTAGAGCATTTTCTGACGAAGGGATGGCTCCGCGTTCCAGGATCGATCAAAGAGGAGTATATCGACAGATGGATGCAGGACTTGTGGACAAGAGTGGGCTACGATGAGCACGACAAGTCCACTTGGCACACAGAGTATCTGCATCTTCCGAGACACCGTGAAGTTCCAGCCGAAGAATTTGCGCCCGAGGCTTGGAACAAGATCGTCGAGATTGTTGGTGGTGAGGACAGAATTGATCCTATTCGTGAACGATACTACGGCGACGCTTTTATCATCAACTTTGGCAGCGAGGACAAAACAACTCAAGAAGTCGAGTTTCGGCCTCAAGATAAAATAGGATGGCACACCGATGATGATTGGTATCGCATGTTTCTTGATTCATCTGGTAATGCCTTGACAGTCGTCCATATATTCACCGATATCCCTCCTCGAGGTGGTGGAACTTGCTTGTGTGAAGACGGCATTAAAGGTAAAGATTCTTTGTCTCTGCTGGACCAGAAACTCACTGACATTCCAATACACAGGCGTTGTAGAATACTTATATGGTCACCCTGAGGGATTGGATCCTCCAATTAGTGGCCCCAGTGCTCACGTCAAAAATTGCAAGCAGTTTACGACGGTCACAGCGAAGAAGGGAGATACATTCCTGCTCCATGGCCTTCTCCCTCATGTCCACAGTTTCAACTACCTTCACTACGCTCGAGTGATTTCCAACCCACACGTTTCGCTCCATAGCCCGTACAACTTAAACAGACCAGATGGAAATTATGTGAGTCTGATCATGAAGCTTAGTAATTATCTATTGCAACTAACCATGACATGCTATAAAGAGTCTCGTGGAGCAAGTCATCCTACGCAATCTTGGTCGTGAGTCAGTCCCCGAGTTCCAACCTACCCGCGAGCGCAAATTTTGGTTTCCTCGCAATTCTGGCTTCAAGCGAGCGAAAGCGCAGGGCGAACTTGAGCGCATGGTTGCAGCGGCCAAAGCTAAGGGCTTGGATGAGAGTGCGGTAGATAGTATCTATTCCCGACAAGGCACTAAGGAGTTTGAAGAGTTTAACAGGCGCAACGGTTATGACAAGGATATCAATGATGAAGTTGGTCTTCTTATGGTGCAGCACGGTGTATGAGCATCCAACAGTGTTAAAGTATAAAAGAAGCGAGTTTGTTTTGTGGTGAGAGGTTGAAGCGCTCAACGTACGACTTAAGGTAATCGACATATTGCGGCAAGGAAATATGGTCTGGGGAGTTAAGTGGGAATCGGTGATCTGAGAATGCAGTCAGCTGTTTAGAGTTGACAAGCTCCGCGTTTTCATATGAGCGCTAATTAAAGGTGCGGCCAGTTTCTTCTTCACTCCAGTCACCAATTAGTAAATTTAACAAAACTAGAGACAATGAAAACATACGCCTCAAATATGCATGCATCGACGGTCTCTGCATTGTTGACGCCTCCAGCAATGTCTTCAATGTCGCCAGACCGCCAGGCCTAGAACACGATAATTAGTGATCAATCCAACTACGAATGTATCCTTTTCATTGATATGCTCCCCCTATTGTAGTAATCTTTATAATCGCCATGGACCTGATGAGATCGAAGGCAACGAGCAAAGGGGAGGTTGAAGTACGATTGAAATGATGATGATTCAAATGATCACTGTAGCCCCCTTAGTAGGATTCGTCGTCGCAGTGTGATGACTTGCTGCGATTATAACTGCCTTAGAAGAAGGATACAATCAGTCTTGATGGCAGATGTCAATAATCTGTTGCTATAAATTGGGACTTAAGTAAATAGTAAATTTCCCACGATGATGCGATCGATTTGATAAATAGAAGCTCGCTAAAGTTCGAGCCACATATTCTGCGCCACGAAACCGCGTCATCCAATACTTTGTATATGGTCGGACTTTCGCTTATCGCTTCCGTACTGCACCGACCATTTCATCACACGACTAGCTGGAGAAAATGTGTAGTGTACTTTTCGGTGTCGACACAACGCGAAATTTTCTCATTAGTCTGATTTTGCAGATTGAATTTGAACTCGGAGACAAATTGCCGCTACGCCTGTTTGGAAATATGCTAGCCGAGGACTACTATTGAAAAACTTCAAAGTTTAAATTCAGCAAGTTATTTTGTAAAGAGCCCTATCGGAAAAGGGTCGAGATTTAGTAAGGTCTGGAAATATCAGAAACAATACTACTAGTGGTTTGTAATTGATACTGATGCCAAAGAGAAAGAGGAAACCACAGTAACGTCACCCGTTGCGTAACAATACAATTTTCTCACAACCACCATATAAAAATTGTATTAACAGAAACTATTATACAATCCTGAATTTCACTGACATCTTCTTCCTCTGTTAAATCTTCACTCTGGATAGCATTGCAGGCTGCTCCGAGTGCTGATTGCTGTTTTTTGTACCCTTCTTTTTCGCTCCGTCGTTCATCTCCTTTTTCGCACTCATCACTTTATCACGTAATTTGTCAACAAACAGCAGATATTTGCCCTTTATAACAGCTCGTTTTCCTTTTCTGATCTCTTTTCTTTTATTTAGCAATATACCAAGGCTTTCAGTTTCATGTTCGTGGATTATACGATGTGTAGAATGTTGCTCACTCCGATTCGCTAATTCGCGAACACGTGATCGAACAGATGTTTCCAGAACCTGGATATGCTCTTGCAAAGCTTTATTTGCTTCACGTAATAGTCCAAGCTTTAGGAGAGGGGCTGGTCAGAAAATTTGCTCGGTCGTATGTTGCAGGATCGAAAATTCGCTCTAGCCACTCCACGCCATGATGGTTGCTTGTCCATCCTTTTCGAGTTGCTCCAAAAGACCAATTGCTTCTAAGGGATTTCGGAATCCATATTGAAGAGAGGGTCTTCTCCTTTGCAGATCACAAACGGTTCGAGGACCATTCCATCAGCACCAATACATTCAACGACTGTACCACTCCTGACAACCAGGATTTGCTTGCCAATGTGTTCTAATCGTGGAATCAACTATAACTTTGTTAGATTCTATAGATCCTATAGCAAGTCCGATCTCATCCATGTTGTGTATATTTGAAATATCAATTTTGAACTCGTTAGTCGTCTCCCTGACCGCGTCAAACCACGAATTTAACTTTTGTCGTACCCTCCATTCTACTAACTTCTATTCGACGGGCAATAATAGATTTAACATGACGATGACGTTGGATAAAACGTGGAACCCAGTCTTGGCCAATTGAGCGAGGTTTAATGGGAGGTTTTTTAGGAGAGTTGACAGACGCGACGCGACGAGAGTGAATTTCATAAGCTATATCTCCCAGCAAGTTATACCTAAGAGGATATCTACTTTTCGTAAGCTGTCCAATCCACTTTAAAGTTGACTTTTCTTCTGCTTCTGTCAATAATTGCTGCTTACTTCGAGCAGTAGAGCGTGAAGGGCGGCCCTTCAGGCGTTGATACACAGTTGACGTGCTAAATTCTTCAAGCACACGTGGAGGCGTTCCATTGGTACTTTCATCCGGCAAACATTTTCGCAAGGAAGTTCGTATCGAACGAAGCTGAATTTGGCAAGATAAAATGTTTTGAAGGCAGTCTTTGCTCGACTCGTGCCTGGGATTCAAGTGATATAAGATTCAATTTCTCGCTTGCGGGTGGAAGTACCATGGACACTGGCTGCTATCCAAACTCCTGGATACGAATCTGTCTGTCTGATGTACTGACATCTGCAAAGAAACTTGATGTAATACTCAATGAACTTGACGACAGAGTCGTTTTGCTAGCTTTGAATTCAATTTTGCTGATGGCTGTGTTTCAAGCACCTCTTTATAATCTAATATCCGATAGAGAGCTGCATTAGATTGGCGTAGTTGTGTAAAATCGGGAGGAGAGCTATTCAAAAGTAGAAGGTCAGTCGACGTGCGAACAGGTGTATGAGGCTCTTTAGACGGTCTCGACGGTAGCTGTGAATACTCATTTTGCGGTAAGAAAGATACCAACCCTGAATTCCTAAACGCACTGCAGATATTGGAAGGTCGTATCAAGTCAAAAAAAGGATTTGTTTAAATGTACCCTTTTCAGATAGAGAATCAAACATTTCAGGTATTTGTCTAAAGTTTTTAAGCAAGTACTCTTTTGGCGTGTGAGCCAACCAATCGGTCAACAAAAAGGTCTCATCTTCGGAGAAGTTTCCATCATCGAAAATAAGCAAAAACTCACATCCACCTTTCGAGGAGACCCTGAAGACTGTGCGGACGCCCTGTTGGAACGTCATTGATGAAAGAACCTCCTTCAAGTTCTAAGCATGTAACCTCGGCATCTCCCTTTAAGCATGTTTGCCCACTCTGCTTCTTTATGCCAGTGGAATTCGCGGATCGCATCTTCGTCCAGTCTCATATTAATACCAGCGAGTTCTACCGATGTCGGAAGTTCACGTATGGTCGTTTGTCTTGCCCATACGCCTTCTTCTATTCTTACATGAGAATCCGCGAATGACCATTTCAAATTCGGTATCGTGTCTATCCAGCAACACATCCGACGAATGACTCAATTTCCAAATAGTATTACATCTGAAGGTATAGATACCTGAATCTGCTATAGGACGGCATATCAAATCCGGTTCCTGTGTCTCACGTTCCAGATTTCGAGGACGATAATGTTTGATCCGTTCTTTCCTCGTATGGCTCATTTTTGTAGTCAACCATGTATCATGAACTGTATGACAAAATTTTTCAATATGGTGATGTAATGAGCATGGAGTAGGTGAAGCTCGCCTTATATTTATTGTCTATCTGTATCCATATTGGGTTTGATAAAACACCTCGGCAGACGCTGGCTTGCGACTTCTAGGAAGTTATTCTTGCATAAACTAGAACTTCAATTAGTCGATCAACTTAGTGCATAAATATGCATTAAGCAATTTGATCACTGGAAATAACCACAAGTAACCATCTCGGCGAATCCGGAAATCAATTTCCTTCACAATTTATATACGAATGCACTATTAATCGAAGTGATATCTAAATGATTTAGCTTGAAAAAACTACTTGCCAAAACTTCTTTTGACAGTAATTCTGAGAAAAAAATATGCGTCGACGCTCAAAATTAGAAATCTATGATTAGCGTCTCATGTTCGGAATACGGAACCGATATCTGAGTTTTGTTTTATACCCTAGCCGATGCTTCACTAGTCCATGCTTCATTGGACACTTTATGACGCGCATTGACGCTAAAAGATTTAAGCCGTTTCGAACACGCATTTTAATGCTTTGTAGGAAATTTTAAATATAAACTGTTTCGATAGTTCGTAGTTACAAACAAGTAAATCAGTGAATATATACAAAATCTGGATATACCATTGATTAGCAGACCATATGATTGGTTGAGAAATTCATCTAGACACTACAAGGCCTAATTTTCCCTTCCCGAAAAGAGCTCAACCCTGGTGTACCCTTTGCCGGAGGGCCAGAAAATTTTGTTTCGACGAATGCTTTCATAATACTGTCCGGCTTTTTGTCAAAAGCCCTATAGAGCTCGCTAAATTCCTCGAGCTTGAATCGATGACTTAATATGATTGTGGGATCAAAGACACCATCCTTAATCTTCTTTAGTAGATCACCCCAATACATTTGAACTGGGGCTTGGCCGGTTCCTCTTAAAGTAACACCTTTTTCCATCAGAGCGCCGATCAAGAAATGGTTAGTATAGGCCGCATAATCTGCTACAAC
The DNA here is from genome assembly GCA_030580435.1 of Babjevia anomala. NCBI lineage: Eukaryota > Fungi > Ascomycota > Lipomycetes > Lipomycetales > Lipomycetaceae > Babjevia > Babjevia anomala. Next base: position 10,595 of record JAKTSW010000191.1, read on the forward strand.
GGAAATAATTCCAAGTTTCCGGACAGCTCGCAATGCTTCATTCAGGATCTCAGAGGAGTCAGTTTCCATGTCGATTGCTCGCTCGACTGTATGCAACATGCTCTTCGTGTATCGGAATGGGGCTGCATCAATACAGCAGTCAACACCGTTAGGCTCGAGTTTGTAGATAGCATCCACAACATCAGTTTCCTTCGAATAGTCGATCACATCGCACCCTAATTTCTCCTTTGCAATATTCAATCTTTCCGGAACGTGAACAATAACAATGATACGTCGAGCACCTTGTATCTTACACCAATTAGCTGCATATAACCCAATTGGTCCCAATCCCCAGATGGCTACTGACTTGCCCTCACTAACTTCAGCGCACTGAACAGCGTGGTATGATATTGGCACGGCGTCAGATAGGTACAGTGCTTTCTCATCGGGGATCGTATCCGGAATCTTCATAAGATTATAATCGGCTAACGGACAGCGAGCCCATTCTGCTTGGCCGCCTGCAAAACCTCCGCCAAAGTGCGAATAACCAAAAATGCCTGAAAAACTCTTGCCATACAACTTTTTCTGTGGAGCAGAATTGGTCCGGTTACACATGGAAAAGAGACCTTTTTTACAGAATTTACATTTTCCACATCGAATCTGAAAAGTTGCGACGACTCGATCACCTTTCTTCAAAGTCTTAACCTGATCGCCAACTTCCTCGACAACACCGATCCACTCATGGCCCAATATATCTCCTTCCTGAAGCTGAGGAATCTCCCTGTGATACAGATGTAGATCACTTCCACAGATCGTAGTACCTGTGACTTTGCAAATTACATCAGTAGGCTCGGTGAGGGTAGGTCGGGGCACATCTTCCACACGAACATCCTCCTTACCGTGCCAAACCACAGCTTTCATATATTCTCCTTTCTTCTGAGCATACTCAGCGGTGGTGACTGTAGGCTCATCGCCCATCAGATTCTCCACTTCATTTGCGATGACGGAATTCATTTGTGATTTATTAAATTCGAGTAAATCCTCAGATAGCGAATATTCTTAATAAGTGCACTAGATTCAAATTCCATCCAGAATAAAGGCTTTACATGTTATTGAACAGACTACCATAAGCTTTCAATTTGCAACATTGAAAAATTCTAGATTATTCGTCTTCGGCACATGTTTTCAAAACTTGTAGATCTTTAGCCATATTGCTGTAGTAGGCAAGTCTTTCGAGATCCCAACGCGCAAAACGTCATAAATATCATGTTCATGCGGCTCAGGTCTAATAAAGAGTCACATGCATGATCGATTTTATGCGTTGTAGATTAACGTCAAAGAGCGGGTAATGGTAATACCCTTAGTACCGGTATGAAATTTCAGGTCCTCCTCTCTTACTTCTACAATTGCGGAACCATGAACGGTCGTAAAACTTTGACAGTTGCAGAAAAAGAATCTTTGGTCGTTGAAGCAATTGATGGAATTAATTTTGGCAGATTTAAAACGGCTTACGATGCTGCAAAGCAGCTTCAAA
>JAKTSW010000192.1:0-12069 GCA_030580435.1 Babjevia anomala
TGCACAAATACATTCAACGACGGTAACCCACTCTTGACGGCCAGGCATGGCTTGCCAGTGAGTTCTTACAGTTGAATCTACAATAACTCTTGTTGAATCCATAGATCCGATAGCAAATCCTGTCTCGTCCATGTTATATATGTCAGAATAATGGATGTCGAACTTGGTAATCGTTTCTTCGACCGCGTCAAACCATGCGTCCAACGCGTCTTTTGTCGCAGCATACATTCTCTTTGCCTCTATGCGACGTCCAATAACAGATTTGATGCCGGAGTGTCGTTCAATAAAACGTGGAACCCAGTTTTTCCCTAGTATATTGACTTCAAACTCAAGATGCTGAATATCAAATTGTTTTTGAACGCGTCGCGTATGAATTCTAACAGCCAATTGCCGCAACGTTTTGTAGCTGAGAGGATATCCACACTTCGTGAGTTGCTTAATATACCTAAGCAACAATTTTTCTTCTGCTTCTGTCAAAAGCTGCTGGCTAATTCGAGCCTCAGAGCGTGACAGACGCCCGTTCAGTCTTGAATAGACAGTTGATGCGTTAATTTCAAGCTTCTTTGCCGCTTCGTAGGGACTATTATATTTGCCAGAATATATTCCATTCAGTGCTTCAATGACTAGCTTTCTCTTTCAGCTATTTTCTTCCGTTTTCGACTCATAGCGGTGGTTCAATTGCATTTACAAAAGTTGTGATATGAAATTTCATATTTTTAGAGGGGTAATATTGTTACATGGTGACTTACGTCTAACCTTAAGCTCTTAAAAAGTACAAGTCGAGTTATAACAAAACGTCCTACCCTGCCATTTCCTTTCGTTTCATTCGGTACCTGTAAATATTTGGTTATGATGAGATATTTACTGATCAAGTTTTGTTATAATATGACTCAAATCTGTACTTGAATCATTATTAGATCTGAAAGTAGTTTATCTCTGCTATGACAAGCAAACGCCAATTTCAAAATAAAACTCGAAACAAAGCAAAAAAACAAATTGACATGATGAGAATAGCCATGGGAGGTGCTGAAATTTTTTAATTGATAAAAATACAATCGAGCCATATCAAAGGCACGAATTGTAGGGTTCGTTCCGGACTCGATTTAGCTTGAGAACCTAAGGTGCCGCTTGCTAAAGCCATCATTGGTTTAGAGACTCCATCTCGCCAAGGTTAATTCCATATTAACAACCTTTTTAAAAAATGCACTCTGATTATCTCCCCAGCGTCCTTTCTCATTGTCCTTTTCAGCTCAGTCGTTCGTAGATTAAATACTAAGGACTGAAAGATGTAAAATCAGTCGCAAAATCAAGTAATTAACGAAATCGACTTGACTTCAATCTCAAAATCCTCAGCATTGCATGCGATTCTCTCTTAACTGATACTCAAGCGAAAAAATGTGAAATGGAAAGCGAAAAGCGTACACCATATGTGGCGTTTATGATGCATCATATACCTGCATAAGAGCAACCTGAAGTCGTAATAGGTGTTGCAACCGATCACTTGTAATGTCGCATTTATGCAACAGCGGAGTTAAGGAAGGGCGTCATAGCTCTAGCTAAATTCAGATTATAACGATCAACAGAGTAAATAAATTTGAAGAATATGAGATGTTTTAGAAGTTGGGATTCAACAAGTCCTTACAACAATCTCTTACGGAAACTCCTTGAACTTTATTATCTGTTTGTCCTGGTAAATTTTGACTTTAAGTTCTTGGTCCTATATTCGGACACGAACATGACACGATCCTCAAAAAAAGGAGGACGCGAACGGATTAATTGCCATATTACATTGAGATTTCTCGTCTTCAACTATTTCTGTTGGAATGACGACGAAGAGATATCACGGTATGCCGTCAAGGTTCTTGGTACAAGTGGCCATACGACTTGTATGACCTTCAACAGATTTTAGAAGCCCATGGTGTGCATAAAGCAGATGTAGCTGTGCAACATATCCATCGGAGCTTGATTATACTTCAAAAAACCGAGAGAGATAAGTTATTTGCGTATTGCGTATTGCGCCGAATCAATGTTTCATGTAATCGTAGAGTTGATAAATAAACCGAGCTAAAAAAGATATAGTAAATTGAAGAAGCCATCCTCAATTTAAAAGTTTGCATTTACAGTCCTATATTCTGGTCGACACGGCCGAAATAGCTATTCCATTTCAGCTATATAGGCTACATTTGAGCAGGAGCATTGATACGTAGTCTTGATACAATCAACACAATCCTTCAGCGATGAGGAACAGATGGCGATGTTCAGTTTCTTCGTAGCATGAAAAAATTCTTATTCTACTAACATTGGTGTCTTTGAAGCTTCTTGAAATTAAGAAATTCAATTGATATAACTTGAAATTAGCCTTAACGTTACTTGAAGCAATGCACCTTACATTTTTACCATTTTGGCCATCTGAAGTTTATCAGCTTGGATACATCTCAGGATAGGAACGTTTAATTAGTTATTCAAAAATTTTCTGTTCCAATTAGAATCACTTATATCATCGTTTTCTTACACGGAAGCTACATAGCTCTCTTATTCTTCTTGCAATAGTGATCAAATGACCCAAAATCTGTTTAAGCTCAAGCACCGGGATGTCCATTGAGACTAATGTAATTACTCCCTATTGAGGTCATATTTACTTTGAACTCCAGTTTTTGGCTTGATCATACCGACTGCCACGCTGGTCTAGAAGTGTCATTGTTTGTCGCTGCGATTGAACCAAGCGCTTCATGATTGAGGCAGACGTGTTACAGCTACCGATCAATTAATTACTGACTCCAACCTTTAAGTTTGATATGGCCAATTCCTTCTGTGTCCAGTGCCGCAACTTTTCAGCCAGGCTCCTCACTTATTGAATCGCAGTCATGCTTGCTCGGTTTTCCAACAGGCTCATAATATTCTTTATTGGGTCCATTTTACACAGTGGCCGCCGACAAAAGTTGATTCAAAACACCGTCCACCGTGCCCGTAATTCAACTACAGATGTGACTTAGATCAAGAGCTTGTTCAAAAAAACGAAGATTTCCAACCAGACCTACAGCACAACGCCTGGATAGATAGACACAATGATGTTCGGGCATCGTCGTGCAGTTCGGTGATATAGACAGGTTGGCCTTGCTTTCCGCGTAGCATATTTACGCTACATACTCCACGTCCTTGCGTGGTGAAGCTCTTTGAATAGAAGTCCGCCATTTGGGTGAAAAAAATCCATGGCGTGTCAAAGAAAACGATTCTCACATTAAAGTTCAGCAATTCTAGCGTTCGACATCTAGTAGAAAGTTAAATGAGTTAAGCATGGCCGACATGATTCATAGCGAAATGCACATCATCGGGTGTTAAAATCGTGATCACAATACCAACCTTCTATAAGAAAGTGCCGAGGATTCGGAAGTCAGTCGCTTAGCTGCATCATCAGCTGAAGATAAATACTAAGTTACATTCGATGAAAATGAGATTTACAGTTAATTTAACTAGTAAGATCAACAAATCTTTTAAGATCACGAGCACCAAAGTAGATTGTTTCGAGATGGTGCTTGCCTAGAGCAACGACTGATTCTCGCATGGACAAACAATTTTGGGAAAGAAAATACCGTGGTCACAAGTTGCCAGCAGCACTTAACGACAACGCTTTCTTGATTGCAATCACCAACACTTCTACTGAGAAAAATAATACTGTTATATCGATAAACTATAACAGTATATTCAAATGACGAAGAAGAAAGAAGAAAATTCCGATTATGAAAAATTATATTTCAATCTAACTCGAGTAATCTTGAGGATAGACAAGCCCACCAACTGAGCGAATTTGATCGAGGAATTTCATCATCCTGAGAGACTCAGATAACGGCATTATATCGTTCTCAATTTTGTGATTAAAGATATCAATAGCACATGCATCTTGTTCATAGGAAAAACCCTTTCCAAGTCTCTCGTACTCTGTTGAGATCGTTTGCCTATCATCTTTAAACTTAACTATCAATCTAGTCGGCGAAGACGCACCATGACCTTCCAGAGAAAGAGTTCCTTCGGAACCCTCCACACGAAGAATCTCGTCATCTGTCTTAGACATAGCTGAACAAGTGATGATAGCTTGGGAGTTATTTTCGGGGTAATTTAAGATAACGGTGGACATGTAGTCAACGCCATTCTTGATCGTCTGGGAAGCGGCTATTTGAGGAATGGCGGCAGCTTCACCGGAAGCAGGGTCAAGACTGAGAAGCGCAAGTGTCAACGGGTAAACACCAAGATCAAGGAGAGCGCCGCCTCCGAGAGCGTTATCTATGAGTCGAGAAGTCTTAGGAAGACTGTCAAAATTCATATTCGTCGCGAAATCGCTGAAGACACGCGATACTTTCCCAACAATATGTTCTTCGTGCAAAAGTCGCTGAAATTCCATAGTTATTGGGAAAAAACGAGTCCACATAGCTGTTCTCAGGGTCAGCACATAATCGGAATTTCAAAAATAATTTTCAAAAATAAATTTGACTCCATTACCTTCCATAAGAAATACGTTCTTTTTTTTAGCCGCATCGATCACAGCCTCCAATTCCTTAGCGTTGATAGTGAAAGGTTTCTCGCACAGAACATGCTTTCCAGCATTGATGGCATCTAGAGCATTAATCTTATGTAAAGCATGTGGGGTACCAATGTAGACGATATCGACATTGGGGTCGTTGTAGACCTCTTCATAGGTGCCATACGCCTTAGGTTTTGTTTTCAAATTCTCTGAGATAAAGGTCTCCGCCTTCTCAACAGAAGACGAACCAATAGCCTGAATTACGTGCACGACTTTTCCATCTCGGTCGACTTCGAGATCTTGAGCAAACCTAGTTGAAATCCATCCCGTAGCTTGTCAAAGTTAGTAACAACCTAATCTAAGACAAATAACAAGCGTATAAAGAGTACCCAGGATACCCCAACGAAGAGTTGGAACATTAGAACGCATTTCAATTGACAAGTTGACTTAACAAGATAAAACTAAAGATCTTTTGAAAATCAATGCGAAAAAATGGATTGTCCAGTGAATTTATAAGGTTTATTTGGAATTTTGCTTTTTATATGTGGGGTTAGAAGCGCAACCGCGGTTTGAAATCGTGGGGGATGTCGCTCAAAATATGCGGAAGATGCGATATTATCGAACGCTTCACCACTGAAATTTAAATCTTTAGCTTGCCAACTGTGCGCCGACAGCTATTATCCCGCGATCTTGCACCTGAATTACCTCTTTTACCAACAGCTCCATTGCGTGCAGAACAGCCCACTGAGGGACAAACCTGGATAACATGCTGACTCTGAAACAGCCTAAAATAGGGTAGATGGGATCGAAATTGGCTTTGGTGACATCTAAAAACTGCTTTGTAGTCGTTAGCACGCAAGGCATCATGCATTTAATACTCAAATGCATTTGATATGCAGATAGAAGGAAACAAAGATAGTCTACATTTTTTTGTGGTAATGTCTATACTTTCAAGATTGCAAATCCTATCTGCTAACGATATTCAGGTGATCATTGGTATACATCGTATCTTGGTTCTTCATCTTATATGTTTATGCCAGTTGCGTACAATGGGAGTGCTCTATCCATTTCTTATTTGGCAGGTTGGTCTCCTGACCTATAAGGTCCATCGAATATACCTTTACACAATCAACTTGTAAGGGATACGTAGTTGAAGACGCCAACTTCACAAAGGTGAAATTCACCTATGCTCGAGCTGAGTATCTCTCGCCGCAGCCTCTACGTACACGTTCGAACTAGCGATGCTCTCAACAAGTATCCATCCTTGACTTCTTCCATCCACCAGTACATCTACATCCTCCCAAGTTTGCTCTGAAGCGGCATACATATAAGTCGTTGATATCAAATATTTTCTGAGATTCCCACTCCAAACAAGTGAGATATCGTTCTCACTGTTTAGTACCAACCAATATTCAGCACTCAATACATTGGCTGTAACTGCTGTTGGTTACAATCAAATTTTGAGAATCGAACTTTGTGAATTTAAGTTTTTTATATGTTCCCTTGGATACAGACGTTGACTTATACTAGTCTCGATATAACGATATTCGATATAACGAAAAAACTCTGTAAAAACGGACGAACGATAACTCGACCGGAGTGGAGTGAATCATTCCACTTGTTGACTCACGACAAAACTGAACAGGACGCTCATTATTCTCGCGGTACGTTTAGAATGTGAATGAAATTTAGGCATGCTAGAACATCTCTGTTCCACAGGCTGCTGAGCGTATGCCTTCATGAAGCGGGGTAAGGGTTGTTGTGTTGCATTGGCTAAACGATAATCTACATTAGCTTTACTCATCAAATCGTATTATCCACTGACATGTTTGGCCTGAACTAATGTGTCGGCCTCTGTATTGTTGACACCGGTTTGTAGATTCTACACGAGAGCGAAGCTTAGATAAATCGGTGTTTATGATTAGATATCGAGTAAGGAGGGTAATATATTACATATAACGAAATCAATTACCAAGATTTTTTTAATCTGGGTGCGTCTGAATTTGTATTGGATGCAACAGGAATGTTCATTTCATCAAACAAACGATAATTCCTTTAATTGAAACCTTAAATAACGTGGAAAAGGCTTGAAAAATGGTATTGTCAAGACAATTTAGTAGTGATGTTGAAATTAAGTATAGCCAGCTGTGTTCGAAGTACAAACCTTGCGTTAACTTAATTAAGCCTATGCCAAAAGGAGAACTTTTCGGAAGAGTGCCATACACCTAGCCCATAACTTAAGTGTACGAGCCAAACTGATCCGCCCGTCGTCATGCGGATATGAAAGGCGGTCCTTCAATATACCTTCAGAGTGAACTTAAATTTCAAGCACTATTATTCTTAAAGGTTCAGATTACTTACCAGTTCCTTTGTTAAGATTATTACTAATAAAGCCACTTCAACATAGGGAGCTCGAGTTGAATCATTCTCTGAGCATCCCGCTTTGTTGAGTAATATGCAGCTCCTGCCATTATAATCAATTCAACACACTAGAATTCGCATCAACTAAAGTTGGTCTGCAATGGTCTGGAGAATATATGAGTACATCAAATTGAATTGTTAATCAGTTTGCTTGGAGATAAGTTTATCTACTACCAGTTTGTTATCTAAGCTCGACGTTCTATGAAGTTATTTAAGTGGATGGTTTCCATGTCTGTCGATCTTAATATGCTACAAAGAACTTTAAGAGAAGCATGGTAGCTTTTGTCTTGAGTGACTGTACTGCATGAATTCCTGTTGACAATGTCAATATTGGATTATCAATTCGAATAGGTGATCCGAAGCAAATTTCGAATAGTCCGGTAATCCAGATACAGTTAGGTATACGCTCATCAGAAAGCGTGGTCATAAGTTAGAGATTTCAATAGAAGCCAATGAGGAACTTATGTACTTGCGACTTTAATTCCAAAACAGCTATCCCGTTATTTTTAATTCGGTGTATTTTCTTCATCTAAAGCCGCCCACAGGTCTGCAAACCAAAGCCAACCTATTGTACTCCTAGATTTGAACATTCCCTCTGCTCCACGGATTACCACAATCTTTCAGCTTCCATTCCATTTACGTTGATCTCGAATCATGTGATACAGTCTGCGCTCTCCCTCAGTTTTTTTAGAAGCGCTTCAGATGTTCTCTAAAGCTTGTAGCCTATCTAAACGCGGCACCTCGAATAACTCAAGAGGTCATTTAAAGTCAAGAAGCGGAATGCTGTATTAAGTTACGTTAGTAACAACTTCCATGTCCGGGTACATTCAAGCCGAATCCAGGCGTTGCCATAGAATAAGGCAGGAAGATGATCAATGCTAATCTATAGGATGTGTCGCTATGTTCCAGGCATTCAGTGGTTGGTGATTAATTAGTAATTTAATACTACGTAGTTGGCTTTTGCTTCCCCTTTGACCTTTGGCTTTTCACACTTGGCGCCCAGTCCCTTGACTCTACAACTATTGTAGAAAATTAAATGTCATTCTTATATCAACATCCTGATATACTCGTTGGAACTGAATACAAAAGAACGGAATTGAGGTCCCATGACGATTCCAGTCCTCATCATATCTATACATGGTCACCTCACTCCTCGTCATTATCATACCATCGTATTTTTGTCAGCCTTAAATAAATGGGTAGCTTATAGAGCTCGCATGATTTTGAGGCAAAATATTTCCGTAAGCCATTCGATGTATTTAGATACTGTTGAAAGTCGACGTAGAAATTTTAGGGATAATTATTGCTACCACCGCTGCAATGTGCGATGAAATCACAACACTCTACTAGATGCAGAATAAAAAATTCCAGCACGTTAAAAGGCTAGCGCGTAGTAAAGTATATTCTTCATCTTGCTGAAGAATATCTCTAAATATGAGAATGACAAAGATGCGAACAGGAATTTGGGCGAGAAAATGAGATATACTGCCAAGCCTGCTTTCGACGATCAGCAGGACCGTTAGACGACATAAAATTCTCAATATTTTTAAATCTTTCTTTATTCTTCGTCGGATCTTATTGCTAAAATAAGCATGTCAATTAGAGGTTCAGCTCGTTACATCTTAGTAAGAAAGAGTTTGAATATCTCAAGCTCCTTTAAGGCATCCTCAGCAGTAGTTTTGACCGGCTTTGAATGCACTAGAAAATCATATAACTGTATCATTTCGAGGGTATACGGATCTTCATACGTCCTTCTCAAAGTTCTCTCTACATATGTACCGTTTACGTTTTCTTTAATATGCATCACCACTGGTAAGCCTTTGACATAAGGCGTATCATACTGGATACGAACAGTTTTGGTCTTTCCGTAGACTTCAACGTGAGCGTCGAACCTTGGTATATCATCGAGACCGGACTCATAGGTTACAGCAAACTTTCCATAATCAAAGATGGCACACCAGAAAGGCATTGCTACGTGGACTGCAATTACTTTTTCGGGCATGCCTAGAACTTCTCTCATTGCTGAAAGGTCGTGAGATCCAAGGCTAAAACGTTAGAGTCGTCACATTCAAAAGATACTGCAGATAAATTATTGCTGACCCTCCGAGCAAACGCAACATTTTAGTTAGACCTGGGCAAACTTCGAGACCCATATCGTTTATTAGAGCCTCGTTGACAATATCTGTGGCCATAGCAGCTCTGTCTTTGCTGCATTCGGGAGGGACGTCAGTGAATCTTTTCGGATAGGTACCAGACTGAGCAACGAAAGCGCTATTAGGTCCAATAATATCTATGTACGTAAGTTAAGTAACCCTTGATTATCTAACAATAATTGTTTTCAAGCTTGCCTCTAACTCTGGCATAGAGAATTTGATCCATGCCTCCAATTTCTTCTAGAGCATCAACGAACGCAGCTGCGTATCTTCTCATATATCCGACCATCACTTTGCCTTTCGAGACTTTTTCAGCAGCAATGATTGCATTCGCATCGCGCATATTCAAAGCCATCGGCTTTTCGATGAAGACGTGCTTGTCATACTGCAGCGCGAGCATAGCATGGACTGCGTGATACTCATCTGAAGAGAGAACGAAGACCACTTCTACATCAGGAGAAGACACCAGCTCCTTAGGATCGGTTGTGGTTTTCACAGTAGTAGGGGACACCACCCTTTTCTGACAGAACTCCATAGAGTTTGCAGAAGTATCGCATAGGAAGGTTATTTGGAACTTCTCCAGCATGAATCCAAGTGTCGGAATATGGATAACCTGAGCAACTTCACCGCAACCGATAATACCAACCCGTATAATATGTTCACTCATTTTTGCTGCTAATTTTATGATCGTATGTAGGAAACGGATATATGATAATGAAGTTGAACATCCTACTATAAACGAGAAGGATGACTAAATCCAAGCGAAAGAAATTGAGAGGGGGTTAAGTAATGGATCGTGCGTATGGGGAAAGTGGGGTATCCCGCAGGCAAAGTTAAATGCGGAGTTCTGGATCTTCTACGGCGCGCTAAACCCCGCATTTGTCGAACTTTGTGCCTTCCTTGTTTATGCCTCAAACCTAATATCGGATACTGCGATACTCCTCGAGACTACATGCCTCTCCAACGTTAAACCTCAACATATATTAGCATTTACATTAACATAAATACCGTGGACATTCTGTTCATTCAATGACTTCTTGCAAACCAACTAGTCACCCAATAATATAACTTTGTCTACCGGACAAATTGCCTCTATGGCTTCATCCACGTCTTCAGCTCGTACAACCCTTAGATGGGGTATTCTTGGTAGGTGGTTTCTCGTCTAATATTTCATCGTTTATTTATCGTTAGTTTACTACTAAATCTCAAAGGTACTGGATTTATCTGTACTATGTTCACAGAAGATCTTGAAGTCGAACGCTTGGATGGAAATGTTGTCCATATAATTCAGGCTATCGGTTCGTCGACCTCTGTCGAAAAGGCTGAAACTTTTATCTCAAAAACACTAAAATCAAGGCCTACCGCATATGGCTCCTACGAAGAGGTCTATAACGACCCAAATGTAGATATTGTATACATTGGTACCCCTCATGCTTTGCACAAACAAAATTCTCTGGATGCAATCAACGCTGGAAAGCATGTCTTGTGTGAGAAACCTTTTGCCATGAATGCTAAAGAGGCGCAGGTCGTTATTGATGCGGCCAAGAAAAAAAAAGTGTTCCTTATGGAAGGTAATAAATCATATACACTAATTCATTATTTTATTTTTACTAAAGCAATATAGCTTTGTGGACTCGCTTTTTTCCGTTGACAGCGGAATTCAAGCGATTAATTCACGAAGAGCGTATTATTGGTCATGTATCTCGTGTTTTCAGCGACTTCTCAATTGCTGGCAAGGTGGAACTTCCAGTCGATTCGAAGGTTCTTGGTCGTAGCTCGCTACTTGGCCTTGGAGTCTATTCATTGACTTGGGCTTTTCTCACTCTAGACACTGGTATTGGTGAATCTGCTGTAACTCCTCAGGTCTCTGCTTGTCAGAGCATCAGGAATGGCAATGACTGCATTACTTCTATTATCTTAAATTACCCTGACAGAAATTCCCAGGCAGTCGTGACGTCCTCTCACATGAGTACAACACCTGATCAGTTCTTGCGTGTTGAGGGTACCGAGGGAACTATCTATCTCGAAGGTAAATATGCTTCGGAGCCTTCTCTCCTTACAATCAAGTTCAAAGATTGCAGAGAAACAATTTCAACTAAGTTCAAGAGCTTGGGAATTGGCTATACTTACGAACAAGACGCAATAGCTATAGATATTGCAAATCACAGAACCGAAAACGACTTGATGCCGTTGTCTGAGACTATGAGAGTAATGAAATTATTTGATCATATTCGGTCCGTTAGTGGTATTGTATATCCTCAAGATGAGTAGTATACAAAATAGGATTTTCTACAGCTCATTACAATAAATCTCAAGTGCTGCGCCATCTTTGTACGAGATTAGCACGGTATCATTTGCATTCAATTTATCTGCACTAAGTTTGTGAGCGTGAATTTCGTTCTCTGTCGAAAAATATTCACGTTTTTCATCGCTTTAAACATATATACAAATTCTTAATTCCCTACCAATCTTCTGTTTGTATATTGCGTAGCTCGTTTACCTCGCGAGCCACAGTCGAAATTTATTCCCAGTCGAAACTTATTCCCAGTCCACATATTGTCTTTTCTCGTTCATATAAAATAAAATACGAATGTTGATATCTAATCGTAGACCCAACAATCTTTATTATCTTTGTAGTTCTTGAACCTTTCCATTCCAACAATAACTCTTATCCAGCATCTACCTTCAACTAACTCAGCAGTCTTGCATGAGACTTTTGACTGTTGCAATTGACTTCTCATTTTTGTAATGCTCAGCTGCCGGATTCTCACCATCAATCCAACAACATAACGTAAGTCACGGTGTAATCATCATAACCACGTAACCATCAAGATTTTCTGACCACTCAACCTCCTTAGCCTCATTACACAAACATGATACGCCGTAAAAACCAAAAAGTTGCTGAAAAAGAAGCATCAGTCATTGAAGCATTAGCTGGAATTAAATCTGGTAAATATAAGTCAGGATTTGAAGCGGCAC
>JAKTSW010000193.1:0-11640 GCA_030580435.1 Babjevia anomala
AAAATTGTATATTCTTCCGCTTCTGATAATAGTTGCTGATCAGTTCGAGCAGTAGAGCGCGACGAGTGACCTTGTAGTCGTCGGTACACAGTTGACACGGTTAGTGAAAGCTCACGTGCTGCCTCGTATGCTGATTTATATTTACCGGATTTAATATCATCTAATGCCTGAAGAACTAAGGCTTCTTTTTCGGCAGCTTTCTGGCTTTTACGACGTACCATGGTGGTGTAATTGAGTTAGAAGGGTGATGGAATTGAAAAGCACTTCCGAATACGTGATACTTCCGATTACGTGATGAGTGACGTTAGCGTAATGATCGGGTCCGTAGTCTAGCCAGTTTGCTTCTGGCAGCAGAGGCAAACCAGTGAAAATAATATCGCCTACATTTAGTTGGCCATAGCCTCCTGTTGCAGTATCAACGATCTCGATTTAAGCAGATTTTCCTATAAGATCTCCAACGTCCCAGCTATACCACTTGACATCTCCACCACTAGACCTGTCGCAGTACCGACCATCTGCCCGTCTGCCATTAGATTCATGGCGGTCTCGGAATCTGCTGAAGTGTCATACGTTGCGGGATTGTACGGATTATAGCAGCAACCAGACTGAAAAGCGATATATGTCTTCGAAATGATGAAACTGAGGGATGTAACGTTAAGTGTTCCAACTGTAAGTTCTCCGTCCTCCAGCGTACGCATCTGGTCATTCACAGGACCCTGCCCCACGAGGTCACCTGTGGCCTTCCAACCAGCCGCGGCAAAGCTTGTTTTGTTCCAATTTTCAAATATGATGTACCGTCCAGATTTTCTGGACATAGACATTGCTCGCATCTGCAGTGAAATTAATCCCGTCAAATACACCCACAACGTACTCCGTGCCTGACCCGCTAGAGATGGCAGGTCCGCCAGGGTTGAGGCCGATCACCATTACTCATTTGACATTATTCTGATTACCATCCACGGAGAGAGGAAACAAACGTTTGGACATTCCCATACACGGCCGACAGCATTTACCGGACCAAATTGGCTCACATTCGTCCAGTCGCGCAAATTGGGCGAATTATAGATAAGCAAAATCTGAAGATTGGGCAATGAGACGACCATCACCCATTTTTGCCCGCGCTCATACCAGAACACAAACGGATCGCGGAAATTTTGATACTGGTTCGCATATTGACTAGGTGGCTCAAAGTTAGCTAGGTTATCAGCACACTCAGTCCAAGTGAAGGCCCCCATCTATGCTATTGGCGATAGACTGGGATTCCTGACCGTTAAGCACTGTTTTGTTGTTCGGAAGGGTCAGATCTTGCGCATGTTTAAGTTACTTGTTGGGTAGACAGCTGCAAGAGGCAGATTGTGCTTGGGACCATATTCACTGGTCATATTTTTGTCGAAAACCGCACTTCCTGAGGAGAACATTTCGGTCAACGCTCCCGACGAGCCCTTTTTAGCCTCGAGTGCAACTGGCAACTGCGTCCAATGTGTCAGGCCGCTGCTTACTGCATGACCCCAGGACACATTGTTCCAAGTGGTACCATATGGATTATATTGAAGAACAGGTGAAATTTGCCCTCGTGATTCAGCAAACCATTGGGATCATTTATCCAGTTCTTCTGGGGAGTACAATTGGGGCCGATACGTCGCCATGTATGAGGGAAGAGGTGGAGAAATGATACTCTTCTCGGCGAAGACTGGGTGAAGTTCGCACTACACATCCCTAACAAATTCGCGAGCAAAATTGCATGTATAGCTCAATCATGCACCTAGCCAATAACCTAGAAGAGAAAGTTGACGTTCGCATAAACTTGAAAACTACTGAATACTACAGAATATCTATCACGGTCGACGAGCCTTCCCCTAGTAGATCCGTATCGAGGAGATCACTTACTTGTATCCGGTAATAGAACTACTAAAGACATCTGAACTTGCATTAGTAGATTGGGACACATGCCTGATGGGACACATGACATGATTTAAGACTAAAGTGTAAATCAAAGACATGCGGTACTCAAGGTAGTGTTTGATGCTTGCTAACGACAGATTGATGATAATTGCTTGGCGATGGCAAATTTCTTGGCGCAATTAGCATGTTTGACTGGTTTCACCAACCAGTATTTAATTAATTGTTGGAACACAGACGTCGGAGTCGCATCCAAATGCTTTTTAGCGTTTCCTTATCGGTAAATATATACTCTGCGCACGGACTATTACCTGTCTGGAAAGTTCTTCGACCATCGACCATCTCTAAAAAGGCTAATCTCAAATCTGGATATACGCCTAACGCGCTTAAGTCTCGCTAACAAATATGTACTTTACCTACTCCTGTTTTGCAAAAATCCTAATCATATCCATATTCCCCTAAACCATTTACCCTACATGCCACATGTTTGCACAGCTTGTCAACTTTCCATGTTCTTAAACACGCTATCTGAGTACGCTACCTCCTCCAGAAGACTGGGTTCGAGTTAAATGGAGTGATAAATGCTCTATTGTATATCCTAGTTTAATAATCTTTCAATCATCACAAAGTACTTTTACACTGCAGAACAAATGTAGGTTGTATAATATCCAATGTGTATTGAAATAAGAAAGCAAAAGGCTATTGTCAAAGTTGTTAAAATAAACATCCACGCTTTTGAGCAGGTAGGACGTTGTTAACAATCAAATAAAAATAACCATCAATGAATCACACGCCTTGAAAAGAAGAGAAGTTAAAAGGGATAAAAAGAGACAGTCTACAAAGAAGAGAATGACTCCACAGAGCACCAAATTGTATGACGTTTATGAAACGTCCCACTTAGTGGTCATCCATAGACACCCCCTTTAGTTAGAGTCGAGAGTGAAACGGTCAAGGAACTTGAAGGTGTACAGTCCACTCTTGATCTGGTCGATGAAGGTTGTGCTGGTGCTGTTGGCGACATACACACCGGGGCGGGTCATTGAGATGTCAGCGGTGGTCAAGGCGGAAGCACCGGTGCCGATGGCTCCAATGGTCTTTCCGTACTTGAAGGCATCGACCAGAACCTGGAGGGGACGACCGGCCGGGAAAAGACTGGAGTAGGGGGACACCGTCGTGGGCATGTCGGTGGTGTTGTAGGGCTGGGTAGTGAAGCTCATCACGGAGAAGAGGCCCTCGACGCCATCAGCAACAACAACTCCGTCAAAGATGGATCCATCAGCGGCAGAGTAGGTCATGTTGGCACCCATAGCCAAAGACTCAGCGACAATGGTGACATCGACGCCAGCAGAGGCAAGGCTGGCGGCGAAGCTACTTCCCTGGGTGATCGACTGAGGATAGGCATCGGAGGCAAGGAAAGCAAGTTGCAAGCCGGTAATGTTGTACAGGGGCTGGAAGGTGCCGACACCGATAGTGACATTGTTGTGGTAGTAGGTAGGGTCAGGCATAGGGCAGGCGACACCAATGGCCGCAGCAACACGACAGGCGAGGTCATTGTCCACCTTGTTCAACTGCGTAATGACATTCTGTCTCACAGAGAGGCTTACGACATGAGAGAGCTCGAAGCGAAGACCATCAACAACCATCTGCTGCTCTGCCGGAACAAGGGAATTAAAGAACAGACGAGGTTGAGTGTAGTAGTCAGAAAAGGTAGGGCTGGATTCACGGACAAGGTAACCGCTGTAGTAACGGTTGGGAGAAGTGAAGAAACCATTTCCGACGGTCTGGTTGGCCTGCATGGGGGAACCCATGTTCAAGCTGTTGGGGGTGTATGCCCACTGGTTGGTGGGAATAGTCGACTGCATCAAACCATCGCGGTTGTTGTTGTGAACAGGAACAACAGGGCGGTTGATAGGGAGCTGCTCGAAGTTAGCTGATCCGTGACGGTGGAGCTGGGTGTCTAGGTAGGAGTAGATACGGCCCTGGAGAAGAGGATCATCGGAGAAGTCGATACCACGAACCACATGGCCAGGCTGGAAGCCAATCTGCTCGGTCTCAGCGAAATAGTTGGTGGGGTTGCGGTTGAGCTGCATCTTTCCAAGCCAAGTAACAGGAACAACATCCACAGGCAAGAACTTGGTGGGGTCCAGCATATCAAAGCCATAGGCCAAGACGTCGGCCTCATCCACAATCTGAACACCGAACTCGTACTCAGGGAACTTTCCAGATTCAATAGCATTGAAAAGGTCCTGGCGATGGAAATCGATATTCTTACCGGCAACAGCCTGGGCCTCTTCCCAGACCATACCAGCGACACCCTGCAAAGATCTCCAGTGGATCTTAATAAGCTTGGAGGTGCCGTCGTTGGTCACGAAGCGGTAAGTGTGAACACCAAATCCGTCGACGTGGCGGAAGGAACGGGGGATACCGTGGCCGGCCATGAACCAGAGCAAAGTGTGGATGGCGGCAGGCTGCTGGGAGAAGAAGTCATAGGCGGAATCGTGGGCGGTGGCACCCTGAGGGATCTCGTTCTGGGGCTGGGGCTTGATGGCGTGAACCAGGTCAGGGAATTGACTGGCATCCTGGATGAAGAACACAGGCACAATGACTCCGACAACGTCTGCTCAAGCTATTAGACCAAGATACTTAATAAGAGGTCGGATTCCATGACTCACCGTAGTTTCCTTCATCAGTGTAGAACCTGGTGGCAAATCCGTGCATATCACGGACAGTGTCTGCACTTCCTCTGGAACCTGCAACAGTGGAGAAGCGGACAAAGGTATTGGTCTGCTTTCCCTCAGCACTAAGGAAAGAGGCGGCAGTGATGTTGGACCAATTTCCGTAAGAAGTGAAGGTTCCGTAGGCTCCGGCTCCTCTAGCGTGAACGACACGCTCGGGCATCTGATGTCAATCTTGTCAGTACCACCCAACCCTTCATGATGAAACTCGGAGACGAATCAACTTACACGCTCATGGTCGAAGCGCTGCAGCTTCTGGCGGAACATAAAGTCCTCCAAGACGGTGGGACCTCTGGGGCCGACCTTCAGACTCAGCTGGTCCTGTATCGGGGTACCCCAGTCGGTGGTCATGTAAGAGTCGGTATCGTTGGTGTAGACAGGCAGGTTCATGGGAGGAGTCATGTGGTCAACCATCATATTGGCACTGGCATTCATGCCCTGACCGTTACTGTCCGGGGCGAAGGGACATCTAACACCAACAGCATCGGCCAAGCCGGCAACGGCCAGCGAAAACAAAAAAGCACCTCTCATCTTGGTAATTGGATTGACAAATGTATAGACAAGGATGTAAGAGTAAGTCGAGCTTGTGTGAAAACTCCGGACTGGACGGGGGTAGATGGGTTTATTTATGGCAGATGAGGGGATTATGAAAAGCAGCCCGGCCTTGAAATGTTCATAAGCAGCCTAAGGATCATCAGCCATGGAGTACAACTCCCGAGAATGTTTAGTCGAACTCAGTGGAAAGCCGGTTCGTATTTCTTGATAAAAATAGAAAAATTGGGTCATCCGTCTTTCACCAGGGGCTTTCGTCTAGCATCTGCAGTGGCAGTAACCTGAAGAATGAGGCTAATTGGGATGATTTTGCATCTGTGATCTTACTTTATTTGTTATTGTCATTTCTTTTTTTTTACCTTCATATAATTTTTTTATTAATTTTTTAAAAATAACTTATTTTCTGTAAGTTCCATTTCTTTTATCTGTTTATACGCTGGAAAGCGGAGATTACTCCGCATGCAATTGTGTCTCGTTTTCGTATACAGTAGTGATCTCAGTTGATGCTTACGTCGAACTTCTTCTCCATCCCATTTTCGAGGCCACGATGCTTGGTAATAGCACGTGCCCAACTGGCGGAGATAACATCTGGACCAGTAAGATAGATAAATATACCGACACAAAAATAAGCTCTGAAGGTCCGATCTTCTTTCACGTGGCCTTTTTCTTTTGAGCAACCTTAAAGAATAGTGCATAAAGTTATAGCTCGCCGTTATAGTACGCTCTACGGATATCCTAGGTACAAAGCTCAAAAGAGTAAGCAACCAGTCTCAGATTAATTTACCCTTTTACTCGAAATGGAAAGAGACCAAAACCTTAATCTTTTGTTGATTTACCCGAAGGCACAAATGCGCTTACTTATCCCATTGCTTCCAGACCTACTTGCTTGGTAATGTACCACAGTGGAGCAATAAGACCACCAAACTCTTAGCCCGACCTGTCTTACATATGCCATAGAGCTTACTCCAACAATGGTTCGCACGTAGATTGCATGCAGGTTAGTACGTAAATAAGATAACCGGAAATTTGATTCGTCCGATTCCGGGGTATCACGTGATAGCATAGATAGAGTTGTATGCCCTTAGATGGTACCAACCTTGTGAGGGACCATGGCGATCAACGATTATTCAAACTCGAGCTAGTGGCAGGGTACAAACCACTTGCCTATCTCACCCGACTTAAAATAGGAATAGTGTATTCTTATTTAGCATCTTTTTACTCTATTGGAGGGCTTGGCACGGGTGATCTTAAATGCTACAGGCTGTTCTCAGGAAATTTCCGTGCCAGCCGAAGTTTATTTCCGGAGCTCAGCTTTTGAGTCATTTATAGCGAGCGCGTTAGTAGCTCACGGCATCAAAATCACAACAGCTAAACCCTAATAAGTTGCGCTCGCTGCTGCCGATGCCTCACTACCTCGTTCGTGGACCACGCTGCGCATAATATGCAATCTCTACCATCTGTCAGACCTCAGCTTTGTTACGTAGTAATACTATCAATATCTATATGGTATGTTCATGTTTATATCATGTCGGCTTAGAAGGTTGCCTTGATACGGATCCACCAACAGAAACAGAAACTGCGCTAAGCAGCTCGCAAGCTCAGTTATCGGTTAGTTATTACACTAGTTAGCATAAGACTATTAAGGCTATTTCTATATTTATGTGACTGATTATCTTGTTCGATCCTAACCGTAACCTATTAGAGGCTCTCAAAAGACTTATTTATAGAATAGTTTATTATTATTCTGCACCGCCCGGAGATATGATGGTTTGTCCAGTGGTTGCAGACCGAATCAGTAATTGGGCATTGCTCGATACTAACTTTTGCCGTAAATTAGGCTGAGAAATAACTGCAAAACTTGCGTAACGGTTCGACGTCATATCCTTATTCTGTGGCTTTCTGATAATTGTTATAAACCCAAAATACCTGAATAACTTATCGAGAAGCAATTGGCTAGAATGATGAATGCGTTTCAGGCTTTCTCTTCTGCATGCCCAATTGGATTGCCCGTGAAGAATTGGGACAAATCTAAGACGGAGAAGAAAAGAATAAGTCTGCGCTTAACAGAGGATGAGACACGAGATTTTGTCACGGCAGCTAAGAATCTCGATCTGTCGCAAGCGCATGTTATGCACGCTGCAATGATCTTGGCTGTGAGCGAAATTGCCGGCGAAGACAGAACAGACCATCTACCACCAGAGGTATATCTAATTTACGGTCTAGATGCAGCCCACTTTACAATTCTAGTGCACACCCTTTTTCCGTATACCACGGAGTCTCGTTCTTTGTGGCTCCGGTACTGCAAATGAAATAAAAACATTTGTGGAGACAAAGATCTTTCAACGTTCAAACCTGCTCTAAAACGGAGTCTCCCGACACTGCTCAAAAGCAATCCTTCTGAAACAACAACTGTAGGCTTTTCAAGCCTCGGAGTAATTGATTCGAGAGTTAAGCCTTCATATTGGTTCCTTAAAGTTAAAGATTTTTCGCCTACCGTTGACTCCGCAAGAACCGGGGTATGTTGTTTCTCATCTGTGGACCTTTCCAAAACAGTTGCATTTGAGTATTGCCCACGATGCGGCTTGCCATGAAGATTCTGCTATTGAAAATTTGATACTAGCAATAAAGCGAGTAAGCTTCGAAGGATTAGGTTTATCTAATTAACGCCACTCGTGGCGTAAAGAGTCGACTCGTGTTATCATGAAACGTTCCATCTTACACTAAATTCAATCTAAGTTCTGGTAGATTTTTTTGAAAGAATTTTTTTCATAAAGAATTTCGTTCTCATGATTCTTCTTTTTTTAGCTAATATATCGCAGAGAAGAATAACTAAAGCTAAACTCACTGAAATCATGAAAAAGTCACTGATCCAATCCATTTTATTCTGTGAGTGCGATTGAGATAGTTCCTTTTAAGTCTCTTCTGGCTTTTGAAAACGTCGTATTTGAATTATTGTTACTGCACTATCATGAATCTCAACAAATTGTAGAGTGCAGTCATTACTGGAGCTTCTCTTACAGAAGGAATTAGGGGATATATGGACTCCACTCCATCATCACTACTTACAAAGTTTCAGATTTGTAGTTCTTTGTCTAGACTTTACCTTACGATCGGTGCAATAATCTCTTTTTCAACACATGAAACTATTAATCTAAGGACATGAAAAAGGGTGAATGAGTGGTCTATCTATCTTCATTAAGTCAGGCATGAACCTGCACGTGATCTTAATAGCGGTCCCTTCAACTCCTTTCAAAGTCTCAGAGGTGATATCCTTCACTTGCGACAGCTCGAATAAAACAGTAATTGTTTACAGAGACTGAGTAAACAGCAATTACAAAACTGTTTTAATAGCGTAATTGGTGCGGTTATCCCGTCAGTTAATAGTCTGCTGAAAGAAATGGCTGCCGAAATTCGAGAGTGTCATATGGAATCTGTCAGAACGCCTGGCTACACTCGCTAAACCTCAAAACTTGGTCAAAATAGAACTAGGTACCAAGATTTATTGAACGTCATCCGCAGACTGGGCCGTCACATAGAAGCAACAGAATGGATAACCCAACAAAAAAGCAATAAATGTGTGGTTTGACGCGTTTCAGCAAAGAGTTGATAAGTTCAATATCGGTGATCGAGGAGAGCGGAGAAAAACCAATGGAACTTACAGTGTCATCTGCGATACTCATCGAACGAGCAGATCCAAATCAAATCGAATTATACACTACGTCTACCTATGAATTGGACATTATGCCAAAAGAGTTAAACTTGGGTGCTGTTGTTCATGAATTGGACTCTGTAACAGCAACAGAATCCAAGTCAACTGCTGAGTCGTAAATAATAACTTAGCGCTATTTAAAACTTCCCCAGCAGCTGGTCAAATATTGCCCTTGTTGAGGCTAAGACCAGCATCAACCTTGACTTTTCTATTGCGCTGAAAACATTCTGTTCGTCTCCTTTGGATAACATTATCTCAGTAAACCGACATGTACTTATGAACAGCTAGAGGCAATAATCTAGCTACTGTTTAATTGTATTAGTGCCACAGTTCTTGATCGCATCATAATCATCCCGAAATGGACAGCATTAACTGAAACTACTATCTAATGGCTGTCAAATAGCTGCAGCACTTTTCTCACAATATATTCTCAATACCACAGTGCTGTTTTCGACTTTGCTTACTAGATTAATATACGGCAGAGCTGGATAGTGTTCTGGTTGCATTTGGAATTTAGCATTTGCAAAAATATATTTCAGATTTCGTCTAGGACAATACAGTTGCCAGTAGATAGCGTCGTATGCTCTTTGGTGACATCGGCCGCTCCATCTCTTCACGAGCCACTCCTGTTCTACGAGCCACTTATCTTCAGGATCCGACTTGTTTCTCTCCTTTCTCAAACCCTCCTCTACCAATGATTGAATACGATCTTCTTCTGAATCAGAAGCAAATTTATCATCTGCTTCCGAAGTACGGTTTGCATCTCTCGAGTCATCCTCCGATTCGCTCTTCGATCTAACAGATGACGTGGAGCTCCCGTGACCGGGAGATTCGGCAGAAGTACCTGTCCTTGCTAGTTTTCGTCTATGTGCAGTCGCCTCAACTTCGACCACAGGATCCGAAGAGACAATGGATTGCGATTTTTCTTGGGATTTTCACCATATTTTCTCAATCTCTCCCCGGTCTGATTCCTGAATAGTTTATACTCCTCAGCAGAGAAACGCTGAATTGCACTTCGGCGCGGGGGAGGGCGTCTTATCCGAATTAACTGAAGCATTGTCACCTAGAGGCCAATCTCCTTTTCCTGAATTAACTTGAGCTGCCTCTTCACGGCATGGCCGACTCTTTGGACTGCAGATATGATTGCATGAAGATGATAGAGGTATCGTTGTCATGCGTGACGATGACTATTCCAATGACGCTCTTAGAAATACAAGTGAACATTGTTGTCAGTTAACATTTTTTTGAGAGAAGTTGTAGATAGTTGTTATATTTCGATTTATTGTCTTGTATATATATGTGTGTTTGTTGAGCCGACTGAATTTTTGCGAGCTGAATGGCATCCATTAAATCCTCTTATTCATGATGTCTACAGACGTTGACTTATACTAGTCCCGATATAACGATATTCGATATTCGATATAACGAAAAAACATCTGTAAAAATGGACGTGCGATAACTCGATCGGATGGAGCGATTCACAATTGAATCACTCCACTTATTTAAATACATTGTGCTCGACTCAAGACAAAACCGAGCAGGACGCTCATCATTCTCGCGGTACCCGTTTAGAGTGCATGCAATTTAGGCATGCTAGAACATCTCTGTTCCACAAGCTGCTGAGCGTATGCCTTCATGAAGCGGAGTAAGGGTTGTTGTGTTGCATTGGCTAAACGATAATCTACATTCGCGTTACTCATTAAATCGTAGGCTCGACCACTGACATATTTGGCCTGAACTAATGTGTCGGCCTCTGTATTGTTGACACCGGTTTGAAGAAACACGAGAGCGAAGCTTAAATCGGTGTTTATGATTAGATATCGAGATATCGAGTACGGAGGGTAATATATTAGATATAACGAAATCAACTCCCGCTATGGAGAAATGATTGGGACACCTCATCTTCTACTCAATTTGTCTCATAGTCACGTGATTGCATTGCAAAACGTCCTTAGAACAGACTTCCGATGATTTTAATCAATTAGTTGATTATGCCTGTGGGCATTGTATTAAACGTGGCTGATTTGTGACGATACAGCGATCTACAGCCAATAGAGAGGTTCTTCTGGGCGGGGCGGCCATTATAAAGATAGAATCAACTCACCAGAAGGAGCAAACGAAGATTTACAACTACAAGACGCATCGACTGTCCATTTAAATTGTATGAAAAGGAACTAGGTAATGGGACATGGGAGCTTAAGGTACACTGTGCGACACATAATCATGATGCGGATGGCCTCATGGAAATTTCGCTTTCAGCAAGATTCTGAAAGCTATATTCGGTTCTTCATGTTCGCACACAAAGAGTCGATTGCGTTTGCCAACCAATAACGTCAAAGAGCGGGTAATGGTAATAGTATTCCCTTAGTACCGGTATGAAATTTCAGAGGACGTACAATGTCTGAAGTAATTACTCCATCCTCAAAGTAATAGAATCCTGTATTTCTACATCCTCCGATGCGTCTATGAATTCTGTATCATCTGAACTAAGTTGAGCTGGCTTTTCGGTGGTCTTGGCCCTTTTGTTGCTTATTTTTTGAGATCTCTCCAATGTCTCTTTTTCGGCAAGCGCCACCCCATCGCGTAATTCTTCCGTTGTAACCAGAATCTTATTTTTCAAAATGACCCGTTTGCCTTTTGTAATATTCCGCCTTTGATTTAAAGCGTTGCGCTGCGCTGTAGTCTCGTGCTCATGAATTATTCTCTTTGCTGATGACTGCTCGCTTCGCCCAAGTGCTTCCTTCA
>JAKTSW010000194.1:0-11441 GCA_030580435.1 Babjevia anomala
GCGCAATTTCTGGACATGGAGATACGCTTGTCAGTGGAAGCTACGATACCTTTGTCCGTGTGTGGAAGATTTCGACCGGAGAGTGTGTATGGCGACTGGGTCATGGCGCAAAAGTGTATAGTGTTGTAATTGATCCAAAACGTCAGCGTTGCGTGTCGGGAGGTGCGGATTGGCTTGTCAAAGTCTGGAGCTTAGAGACAGGTACCTGTCTATATACTCTGAAAGGTCATACGTCGCTTGTCGGTCTGTTGGACCTTGACAGTGCGTCGCTAGTGTCGGCTGCCGCAGACTCTACTTTGCGTGTCTGGAATCCTGATACTGGAGCGTTCATTCATAAGTTGGCGGGACACAAAGGTGCAATAACATGTTTCCAACATGATGAATACAAGGTCATTTCTGGGAGTGATGGAGCTCTGAAGCTGTGGAATATCAAGACTGGAAAGATAGTTAAGGACTTGCTGTGTGACTTGAATAGAGTGTGGCAAGTGAGATTTGACAATCGTCGGTGTGTTGCTGCAGTGCAGCGAGGAACCGATACTTTCATTGAAGTAAGTTTTAACTATTGTCTTGCTAATAAATGGGTTAGAAAACTACTTTTTACTAATGGATGTCGTTATCTTAGGTTATTTATTTTGATAACGAGCCGAGCCTCTGGATGATGTAAAATCGGTCCCATGTTCCCTTGATTTATTATAAAGTACTGTGCTTTCTTGCCTGGTTAACGCACAAAACACTCAGGTTTGATTTGGTTTCATAAAGCCGGCTAGTTTTTTGAATTGCATATTGTCATTTTGAGTATCGCACTTTTTTATTTGAATGTCTGGAGTTATTTTGTCGCATTGATACATCAAAACCAAAAGCTCAGTTACTAGAATAGTAATAAAATGGCGACATAGATACAGGAATACTACAGACGTCACTTTTAGTTATTGTCACCTTGGCATAGATGTTCTCCATTTGTTTCTGTTCTGTTTTCTGCTTGTAAGCATTCTGAAAAGGCGTTGATAATAAATGCGGGTTGTAGAAGTTATCATAGACTTGAGGTCCGATGAATCCAACTAGATAAGCTAAAACTCTGCTAACAGTAATTTCTGTAGCCATTTGACCTTTCTTATCGTAACACAATAACAAATTATAACATTGATTTTACAATGCTGAACTCACGATCTCCCATATCGTCTCGACTATCCCTTACTGATAGGTCTCTTGATAGTCAGATAGAAGAGTGAGAATGACCAGAGCTTACTCGTAAAGAAGTTATCTCGATCCGAGAAGACCAACTTAGCCGTCCCAAAATCATTTTATATGCGCTTGTAAAAACATTAGCTAATTACATGGCATCAATTGTCTTATTTAAAGAAGAATATTAAGACATCTATCGACAATCTGGAGCAGTTCTTCGAAGACCTTTTGTTCACTGTCTGCACCCTCGCTCGATAGGACGGTTACAAAATCCGTAATGATCCTTTCGTGGCCTGTCTGGAGTCTTAGTTGCATCCCGCCGTATGTTTGCGGCACTGAGCTGTATATTGATTAAGTTGCAGTGGCTATTACCTCCTTCAGCACATTAATTCTTCGTTTCCCCAATACGTGGCTTCCATCTTGACCTTTGCCTGTGGTGTTGTCGCTACCACTGAACGTAAATTCGGCTTCATCTAGTGAATGGAATGTTTAAACTCGTTAACTACCGCGCTAACGTCGCAGGAGAAAGTATGGGATATTTTCGGAAGTTGGGAGAAGCGCTCGCATGCACTTGTTGAGCCTACTGACAGCCGAGGATGAAGCAAAGGACACTTCTTTCTGAGAACTGCAACAATTTGGGCATTCCATCACACAAGCCTCGGGAGATTTCGGGAGCTTAGGCTGGTGGTAGAGAGGCGAAAAAAGATGCAAAGATGAGGCCGACTGTTGCAGGGGACGATGATGGGATTAGAGATCCGCTTTCATCGGGTCGGATTGAAGTGATTGTTGTTCTTCACACCATCGTTTGTGTGATTCTCAGCCACAGTATTTTGCCTTTAAAAGATTCTGAACGGTCTGGGTTAGAAGAGATGTCGTAACTTCCATTGGCAACAGCAACACTAACTTCACGCGCGTGTTTGAATGCTCTCATAAAAGTTCAGAAGTTTCTCAAAATGTCTGGTGATAATGCCAGCTGTAGATGTTAGGCTAGGTGGCTTCACATTGGACGCCAGTGCTTTGCATATACCCCTTCAGAAATGATGCAGCATACCCAATGGAATTACCAAGCAAGTTGAAGCCTCGAGTTAATGCACAATCAATAGAGTAGGATGGGGACTCGGTAGCTTAAGGATAAGGACAAGTATAAGGGAAAGGCCGACTGCCAGGCCACCAACCTCATCCAATGCGGGCCGAGCGGATTGATAGGCAAAGCCTAGCATGCAGACTCGCGAGCGTCTTAAGCATGCGACCCCTCCCTGATCAGACTCTGACCCATGGAGTTGGCTATGTCAATGCCTTTGTCGGAAGGGGATATTTAGATCACATCAGCCGCATCTTGGATGTCAACGTTGTTGAGATGATGACAGCTGTTAACAGCAGTCATGCAAGGAATTACCGTCGCAATTTCGGGAAACTTGGTTGTGCCGAGTCCGCAGCCAATGTACACATAGGATAATTGGATGAATTCTATTCAATCTAAGAAATCTGTAATTCGCAATTACTCTTATATCAATATTAGATCTATATATGACGAGTGGTGCATGCGGCTGATACGCCGCACGCGGCGTATCAGCCGCGTGTTTGCTCATCGGCTAAACTTGGGTTCCGGTTTGAGTTGTTTCCATAAGAACGCCGTACAGCTCCCAGACGGGTCGCGCGACTCAGTTCTACATTTTTCGAACAGTTGAAATCAAAAATCATGGAGGTCATATCACTTGAAACTGTGCGCGCGTCTAATGCAAGTCTTAAATCCCTTGGTCCCAATCTCGTCGCCGTCTTCATCGGTGGCAGCAGCGGAATTGGGGAATCTACTCTCAAAGCCTTCGTCAGATCGACTCTATCTCCTCGTGTCTACATCGTCGGACGCAATCAGCAGGCAGCAGACAGGATCATAAAGGAATGCAGTGAGCTCAGTGAAGGACAGGCGAATGTACAGTTCCTCAAAGCTGATTTTACCGAGCTAGCAAATGTAGATCGCGTGTGTGAGGATATTAAAGCAAAAGAGGAGAAATTGAATCTCCTCGTGTTAAGTCCGGGCTACTTGACGTTACAAGGCAGAAATGGTAAGATGAGTTTAGCTCGATGGTAATGTCCTGCAAAAAGGGCTAGCTCCTGACAATTGTGTAGAATCCCCAGAAGGCCTCGATCGAAAGCTCGCAATTAACTACTACTCCCGCTTCCGCTGCATTACCAACTTACAACCACTTCTCCGCAACGCCGCGGGCTCCAGCCCGGCTGTTTCTCGCGTTCTGACCGTCCTCGGTGCAGGACACGAAGGCAAGCTGATCGAAGATGATCTCGACCTGAAGACTCACTTCAGTCTCGCCAATTGTGCATCTCATAGCATCGTCATGACAGACTTTGCCATCGAGAGTCTAGCTCGGCAACAACCGGAGACAGCATTTGTGCACACCAACCCTGGTGTCGTCAAGACTAATTTGACTAGTGGTTTACCTCTTTGGGCGCGATGGGCTGGGAATGCCGTCAGTATCCTCTTTACACCATGGATGGTCGATTTGAAGGAGTGCGGTGAAAGGCATCTTTTCATGGCGACTTCGAACCTTTATCCTCCTGCCAAGCTTCCTGCTGTGGAGGCTGGTCCGGCTTTAGTTGAGGGGTTGGCTGTCGCGAATGGTAGCAATGGGCAAAGAGGAAGCGGAGCTTATATGCTTAATTGGAATGGCAGGGTTCAGACCCAGAAACAAACCCTGCTGAGCGGGTACCGGCAACGCGGGATTGCAGAAAATATTTGGCAGCATACCCTTGGTATGTTTGAAAGAGTGGAAAGCGTTAACAAGAGGAAGCCAGACAAGTGAATACCCACGTCTGAGATGTCGGTAGCCTCGCGTCTCCGGGCATATGTAGCGTAGCTTTCTACTTTTCGTATTTTTAAATGACATAATGCTAGCGTTCTATATAGGAAGGCGTTGCAGTCCCTCATAATACGGGCAGGACTTGCAAGTTCTACCTATCAAAAATCCACATTAAACTCTCCTTGTTCTCAGACTCCCATCTTTGGACTCTCCCACTAGCGTTGCATTTTAGAATCCATTGCGTTGTTGTCCATCTATTCAGCTCGGCTGCGGGGTTTTAGAACGGCAACGCGAATGAATGATTGCGCTAGCCAGCCAAAGACGATATCCGGCACGGCTTTTAGATGAGTGAATCCGTCAGTCTGCTTGACCGATGCGTCTAGATTCCTTGGAGCTTCGAGCTGAGCTCGCGCAACCGCCGCGGTATCGTCGGAGCTTCCACCCTTATAAACAGACACGTAAGCGTAGTCACCGTAGTCGGCCAAAGTATCCATAGGGCCAGACGGAAGATCCCGAGCAGCCGTGGAACTCCAGTGTAGGTCTCGATCTCGACATTGATGGCCATCAAGACTCTGCGTGAAGCCGACTAATGCCATTTAGTACAGGCGAACCAGGAAGACCTCAAATTCATTGAAGTTTACGAGTTCTTAAGGTGAATTGTCTTCCTCCCAACTAACTGCTCTTGCAAATTTCGCAGCATCATCATTGTCGTTTAGACTGAAGTAAATGGTTCGCACAACAGGCAAACTATCATAGCTACGATCGTACTCTGACCAGAAAAGAGTTTAAGTTTCTAAATGCAGTCCACAGCGACCACGGACCACGGAGAACCACCCATGCGAAGGTTAGCAATATGAAAAAGTTCCGGAAAACTACCCTGCATAGCATTTTGGATCACGCGACATCGTTCGGATAACGGGAAAGTTAAGGTCCGGACAGGCTAAACGTCCAAACAATCTATTGTTCCTGTATACACAATGTGGAGTAGCTGCGGCGATTGCTGCTTCCGGAGATACGCTTTCCGTGTGTAGAATGCTATGGATATTTTTGAAGTAGAAAATGTATACTATATATCTCTGACATAGGATATTCTTTTTACTCCACAGGATTTTCGCCATTTTATTATTCATATCTCTTTTTACTTGCTTCTTCATCTATTGACATACTTGCGTCTCTCTTCTTGTGTCGTTCATCTATTCTTGACCGCCCAGTCTCACTCCATTATGGAGACTATCACGTCCCCTACTGTCGATGCCAGCAGCCCTCTGAGCATCGCCCCCGGCCATGAGGAAAAAGAAACAGTCAAGGAAAAGGAAACTCCTATGCGTAAGTCTGTCACGTCCTCTACGTCGTCCACGTCGGCCTCTCTCGCGGAAAAGACGCCAGTCGACGTACAAGAAGTAAATAATACTCTCGATGTCGAGACCGAGCAGGATACCGAAGATATCTACCCAACAGGTATCAAGCTTGGGCTTATAACGCTCGCGCTCAGTCTTGGAGTTTTCCTCGTCGCGCTGGTATGTTATGTTGCTGTTATTTTATTTTATTTTTGTTGATGTGTTTGTTATCGGTATTCAATTAACATGTCTAGGATCAAACGATTATTGCAACCGCCATTCCAAAGATTACAGACTATTTTAATGCGCTGGACGATGTGGGTTGGTACGGTAGCGCGTAAGTAGATTCAAGGTTTCTTGGAGCGGACGAGATCGTGGTAATGCTGACTGACGCAGATATCTGTTGACGACCGCGTCCTTCCAACTCCTTTTTGGGAAATTCTACTCCTTTTTCTCTATCAAGTGGACCTTCTTGGCTGCCATTGGCATCTTCGAGCTTGGTTCGCTCATCTGCGGTGTCGCGCCAACCTCGAACGCCCTCATTGTCGGTCGTGCTGTTGCTGGTCTAGGATGCGCAGGAATCTTCTCGGGAGCTCTCATCATCATCGCGCACACCGTGCCGCTGCACAAACGGCCTATGTACACCGGCCTCATTGGCGCCATGTATGGTATCGTATGTAATGTTTTTCGTGTTACTGGGCCTCTTGGCTTGACTGTTAACACTCTCAGGCATCCGTAGCTGGCCCTCTGATGGGCGGTGCCTTCACCGATAAGCTTTCGTGGAGATGGTGTTTCTACATCAACCTCCCCATCGGCGCCGTTACTATCGTTGTCATCGGAATTTTCTTTACGTCTCCCAAGCGCGGAAAGGTCGTCTCACTGGGCTTCAAGGAGCGCCTCAAGCAGTTCGACCTGTGGGGCATGCTCGTCTTCATGCCAGCTATTGTCTGTCTTCTTCTAGCTCTGCAATGGGGAGGGTCGAAGTACGCCTGGAACAGCGGCCGAATTATCGGTTTGCTCGTTGGCTTTGCCGTTCTCATCTCTCTGTTTGTCGCCGATCAATTCTGGAAACAGGATTTGGCCACGGTTCCACCGAGAATCCTCAAAAAGCGAAGCATGTGGGCTGCGTCGTGGTTTTCCTTTTGTGTTGGCGCTTCGTTCTTGCTGCTTGTATTTTATGTAAGATATCTTTCTCTCTCTGAAACTGTCACTGCTTTTATTCTCTCTAACGCGCGCAGCTGCCCATCTGGTTCCAAGCCATTAAAGGCGTCTCAGCGGTGAAGTCCGGCATCATGAATCTCCCGATGATTCTCGGTCTCGTATTCGCTTCTCTAGTGGCTGGTGGCATAATCACCGCCATCGGTTACTATACGCCGTTCATGATCGCTTCCTCCGTTCTCATGGGTATTGGAGCTGGACTGATGACCACTTTCAAGATCGACACTGGTCACTCTAAATGGATCGGCTACCAAGCTCTCTTCGGCATTGGCTGCGGATTGGGCATGCAGCAGCCCATGATGGCGGTGCAGACTGTACTCGACATTGCCGACGTGCCGACAGGGACGGCCGTGCTCTTGTTCTGCCAGACCCTTGGCGGCTCGCTGTTCATCTCAATTGCCCAGAATGTCTTCACCAACAAGCTCCTTTCGGGCCTGGAGCAGTATGTACCTGGTCTCAACTCCGCTATTGTGCTCAGGGCTGGTGCAACGAACCTGCAGGCCGACATTGCGTCCAAATATTACCAGGGCGTCCTGCTCGCATATAACTCGGCGCTTGTCGATGCGTATTATGTCTCTGTGGCCATGGCGTCCATGACGATAATTGGCGCGGCGGCGATGGAGTGGAAGAGCGTCAAGGGAAAGCAGATTGGGATGGGGGCTGCGTAGTCGCAACTCCTGTTCCTTTGTTCTTCGGGACAAACAGATTGGATACTGCAAGAAGAAGAATTTGGATTGCCACGACATTTCTGTGCAGCTTCGGAAAGAGACGTTATTGAGCATAGCCATCCATCGTACTCTATTCATGTGTTATCACATCATGTCTCAAGGACGTTTGCTTTTGGTATTGACCATCCTGAAAGCATGTTTGATAGGTAGGTTGGCTTTGTCCCTTTTACGGTATGACATTGGCTTTTAAAATAACTGATGCACCGATTTCTCCCCTTATATTTTTTTGTACATCTCTTTTGCTCCCCTCATATTCTCGGATGATATGTTCAATTTTTTTCTTCTCCTCCCTCTTTTCTCTTAAATTTTTTCCTCAGATCTTCTATAATATAACGGAGCGAGAAACTGGACATTTGCTTGAACGTGTTTGCCTGGATTTAGGAGTCAAATAGAAAAAGGATAGAGTTGGGAATGTCTTGAGACTGAAATTTGTGTATTGGCATCCTCGGCAGCCTTAATAAGGTCTTAATATAAACGTGGTTGGCACATAGACAATAGATTGAAGAGAAATTTTATTCATAGAAAAGTTGGTGTCGTAT
This sequence comes from Babjevia anomala, assembly GCA_030580435.1. Classification (NCBI taxonomy): domain Eukaryota; kingdom Fungi; phylum Ascomycota; class Lipomycetes; order Lipomycetales; family Lipomycetaceae; genus Babjevia; species Babjevia anomala. The sequence continues at coordinate 7,818 of JAKTSW010000194.1, forward strand.
CATTTATATAGTACTGTCAGTTTCAGCCATCGCTGGAGCTTGGCGTCGATCTAACACGATTATCGATCTATGCTCGCGTAGATGAATTCCGTAGTGAAACATCTGATCTTTCAGTCTCGCAATCATATTCTCTTCAAGCCACTCCGAATCTATATCATAGTATTTGGCGACTGCTACTTCTGCGATAGGCGGTATTGCAATGTCAGCAAGTTTGAACTGCTGACATAGTCCGCTGGTGGTCGCAGAGGAGAGGGTGGTAACTCTCTCAGTTCCCCTGTCAATTTCCTGTTCCTGTCGAGTGGAGTACGTAATGAGTTATGTAATACATATAAGGAAGTTGAGACGTAATTGCTCGTCTGTAATCGTCTCGAGATCCTAGCACCAACATCTTCTTTCTGATCCTACCGTTCCGCCTTCGTCCTCACGTCAAATTTGGTGTGAATAGCATTTTTTGGTTTAAGGCCGTTCCTCCAGGAATATCTCAATTCATTGCTCGGACTCCACCATGCGGACGGGGACGATTTGAAGGGAACCTGACCTGCAGCAGTGGTTGAGTACTTGCTCTACCTCCCATTCTTCATTACCTGTAACCTCCATGGTTCTGGTATCGTTATGTCTCACCGCTGAGCTGAATAGAAAAACATGAAAACTGGTTGTACCCTATAGCTCGGGGTCAATGCTTGTTATATTCTCGCTTCCGCATTCTCTAAAGAATCTTAGAAAGCGGTCAAGTTTCTTGCTATGTTCTAAGATGCGTATCTTTGACGAATAGAAACATGACCCGATCGCCCATGTTATATGTCGTATATGTTTCTTGTATAGAGTTTGTGATATTCAACTGCTCTTTTGAGGTGTTTCTCTAATGTCTCCGTATTTCAACGACTGTCGTACGGTTAACACCTCCATTTCGGTGTTCCGACCCTCCAGATCTTCATTCTAGGGATCGGATTGAACGCATGGATTGCGTAAAGGGCCTTATTCCTGTCGACATCTATTGACTATTGTTGAAACATACTCAGCGACGAGTAAGAACTTGAGCCAATCATCTTGTTTGTTATCCATATAGCGTTGTATAATAATGCTCTAAGGTTTGATTTTACTGTTCAGTCCAGCATCTATCTGAGGATGGAAGGTGGATAAAATAAGCTAACACGGTTAAAATATGCAACGTTTGAAAACTTCCTTCATTCCGGCTGCCAAGCATACTGTTATTTTTTCTCCGATTCAGCCTGGTCTTTACCAAGCTTGACCTTTTGTTTGTACAATTTGGGGCTTTCAGGTGCATTTTCTCCATCCTGCCAGATGCCGATCTTGGCGCGCTTTGTATTCTGCTCGATCTTTGTGTAGAGACTTTTCGAGCTTCCGAACGCCGCTCCCATCTTGCTCTCGTAGACAATAGCCCATCCAGCACGTAGCATTTCCAGCGAAACGTCTTTCCTACCAGTAATCGTCCATATTGTAGCACAACCTACCGCGCGGTGATATTGGTCCAGAGAAAACAGCTGGATGGTGACGCGGCGCCCATTGATATAGTTGTTCAGCCATGCCCTCGCCTCGGCGCTATATCGTTGTGCTGGAAACCCGAAATGACTTGCTTCAGGCGCATCAATTCCGCACAATCGTATGTGTATAGTCTCCTCAGATAGTTTAAATGACGCTTTCCGTGATACTGAGATTTTCGACGCTTTTGAGCGACGTTCACCAGGTTGGCCTGGAGGAGTCCTTGCTGATTTGGAAGATATTTCTGACGTTACTTTCTGCAGCCATCTGAACATCCGACTAATCCTGCTGTCTAGTAGGCTCCGCTCAGTAGAATTACCATTTTTAAGTATCCTCCGCGTGATTTGACGTGTCTGATCCTTGCTCGTCTCAAACGGAATCTTTTTTAGCCAGCCCCAGCCGGCAAATATTCCGCCGGGGGTGTGGTAGAGTCTAAAATTGTCTCCATCACCTACTGACACGACACGACCGCGAATTTTGCATTGACTGCCAAATTTAGCGGCCGGGATATCGATTGCGGTGGGATATCTTTTTAGGTACCGCGAGTAGACTCCGGTGAGTATCACGAATGTTCCTGTCAGAACAAATGACTGAACCAGAGTCTCGACTGAGAAAAAATTCGTAGAGGGTAGTCCAGTATCAGCATTGCTGGGATTACTGCTGAAACTTTGCTGTGCTTTCCAGCTTTTTCGATTCGCTGTTTCGTTGCTGACAGGCATCCAACTGCGCTGTTGGCTGTCATCGTGCTGGACATCCGTAGACTGATTCCTCGATTTGAACAGCCACATTTTAACGATGCAGCTACTATATGAGCTTCTATTCGCAACGATGGCTTACAGCCTTAGCCATGCCACATATTTGCAAAGTTTTTTATGAAAGAGAGATGTGAATTCTGCATTGGAATTTCTTTTGTAGAAGCAAAAGATGTTAATGTGGCTGATACCCCTAGAACATGTCAAACTCCCAATTACAACATTCAGCTCACGATCAGGATATTGGCTAGAATGTTTCCATACACGAGAAATTTGAAAATATAGTCTTACTTTAATGACGAATTCATTCCAACTGACTAGATATCTATGCATACATTCAAAATGAGAAGTGAAATTAACGGCAATTAACGGCATTTTAACGAAGGCCTATAATTCTTATATACATATTCATTCACATTGATGCAAAACTTATAACCTTCAGGAAAGTGATAAGAAAGCTTCCACTTCTCAAGTATATCACTCAGTAAATAGTGTTTTGAGCCTAGTTTGAACAACTAAATGACAAAAATAAAGGGGACTGAATAAGAGAAGCGATCAAAGGCCACATACTAGAACTGACATCAAACCACAGAGCAACGCAGCGAAGCCGATGACACAAATGACATGAGAAATGAACATCTAATGAACAGAAAAATTAAAGAACGAGAAAGCATGTTGATGAATGGATTGATCAGGTTTATGCATGAATTAGATGTTGGCAATTCTGTCGGGCTTGCTCGTAGGATCGTAATCAAAATCCAAAACCTTTGAAGAATTAGCAAACTACCAAAAGAAATAAGATAACACCAGTTAAAACTTACTTCAATGAAAGTATCGGTTCCTCGCTGCACTGCAGCAACACACCGACGATTGTCAAATCTCACTTGCCACACTCTATTCAAGTCACACAGCAAGTCCTTAACTACCTTTCCAGTCTTGATATTCCACAGCTTCAGAGCTCCATCACTCCCAGAAATGACCTTGTATTCATCATGTTGGAAACATGTTATTGCACCTGTATGTCCCGCCAGCTTATGAACGAACGTTCCAGTATCAGGATTCCAGACACGCAAAGTAGAGTCTGCGGCAGCCGACACTAGCGACGTACTGTCAAGGTCCAACAGACCGACAAGCGACGTATGACCTTCCAGAGTATATAGACAGGTACCTGTCTCTAAGCTCCAGACTTTGACAAGCCAATCCATACTTCCCGACACGCAACGCTGACGTTTTGGATCAATTACAACACTATACACTTTTGCACCATGGCCACCCAGTCGCCATACACACTCTCCGGTCGAAATCTTCCACACACGGACAAAGGTATCGTAGCTTCCACTGACAAGCGTATCTCCATGTCCAGAAATTGCGC